>BMAO01031731.1:0-15610 GCA_019973975.1 Trichonephila clavata
AAATTAGTTTAATGTGGCATACATTTTTAATTTATTTAATTGCAACTGAAAATTAGCATGCCATTTTTCTTAAAAATGCCTTATATAAAAATGTTTTCTATACAGAGTGCATCTTTAATTTCGTTCATAACAAGATTATTTAAGTGTAACAGCTTTCTTACGCTTAAATAATCAATATAATTTTTATATATTTTCGTACTTTTATGAAACTTAAAGGCTTATAATAAAATTGAAGTAAAATGTCAGATATGTGTTTCATTAAATATTGCAGTTCTCTCAGTATATAGTATATTGTAAGAAAAAAAGAAATAGTTATATTATTAACTGTAAGGCAATTAACAAATAATGCAAACTTACACAATTAGTTTTGATTGATTGATTAGTTGTTAATGCCCCACTTCGAAATTGATAATGTCGCTACTGGCAACGGAGATCACAATTTTGAATCCTGGTCGAGTAACGAGGATGTTACCTGAGCTAGCACCACTATCTCCAAATTTCCATTACGAGCCAAATGCTCGTTTTGAAAACAAAACTTATATTTTTCACAAATGCTTTGTTTTCTTTTCTTTTTTTTACTGCTTTAGAAAGTAAAAGTTAGACCAAAAGTTCCACTTCGGTATATTTTAGTGTTCATTTTTGCAAGATACTATTGAAGGTCGATCGCACTTGGTCTTTGAATCTCGATGTATGAGAGTATTTTTTTTCAGGGAGGGGATAGAAACACCTATTTCCTAGATAAAACTAAGAAAACTTTTTAAAAAAAGTTTTCAGTGAATTCTACTCATAGTTAATTCTTTTTTATAAAAAATTTGCATCTTTTCCAACTGTAAGAATTTTAGACATTAAACCTTAATACTTGATGTTATAATATATTCTCCTAAAAGTACACTAAATTTTTTCTCCATTCAACTTACATTACACTGAGAATTTGAAATTAAGGTTTTCCCAATCAATCCTTTTTTATTTTCATGAAAAATAATAATTCTTTTCACATAATATTTCACTATAGACGCATAAGAGTATGGAATACTCAAATACTCTCAGAGAACAAATTTTTTTACCTCGTTAAACAAAAATCCAATATTATAATTATCATACAAATAAATATATTGAATACTATAATTTCTTTGTCAGACGATAGATCTTTTGGAAGATAATTCCAGAGATTTTTCATTTTCTGTTTTATCTCTACAATTTCACAGAATTCTATTGATAAAAACACAAAATGTTCGTGGCCAGGTATTTTTAAGTTTAAAAAAACACATTGGTATCTTCATACGAAGATTCACATTTCCTACTTCCATGGAATTACTTCTTGAGGAAAACACTTTGTTAAACACTCATTAAAACGCAAAACTCATAAAAAGCTCAATTTATAGCGCTTTAAAAATATCTGATTTTTACCATATTTAAATATTTTGTGTTTGGATCTACCATTTCACTATCCCAAAAACTCAATGTGATGAAACTATTTTACAGAAATTAGTTTTCCAGTTTATTTTCACTTATCATTGGAAACAATTAATTTACCTGACAAAGCATTTCGTACAAGACATGCAAAGGATTAAAATTCTCGTCTATTCTCCACCTTAAATACTCAAGAGCAGACAATCTAAGTTTTATTGAATGCATCTATATACTACACCTATAATTTTATTGTTACAGATCCTTTTCAAAGCACAAATCTGTCTAACTGCTACAATCTACTGCTTGTCTAATCAATATTTCTTTAAACTGCTACATCGTCAATCGATTATATTTCTTCTAATATTTCACTAAATCATTTATTAAACGATTTTATGCATGAATAATTTATAATAATTTAATATTTAAAAAGTTTAAGTCCACACACATACACACGCAAGTTTTGTGTCATGTGTAACACATATTTAAAAAAACTCCATTTATTGTAAAAAAAATTTTTTTTATGAAATATATTTTCCTGTGTGTGATTTTGGACATATAAAACCAAAATTTATATAATTAGGATTTTCACAATTTATTTATTCTTTCACTATTATAAAATTTATTTATCCATATATATTTCAAAAAAAATAATGATAATCCATTTCAGAACCAAAAAAGTTTTTAAAATTTCATTATATTTAACCAAAAAAATACTATTAATTGAATTAATTCCCTTCATTTGAAAATCTTTCTAAAATCCAATATTAAATAAGAAAACTATAAAATTTTCGTGAGAAATTTTAACATTCCAACAAAAGAAAAATCAAATTATTATCATATGTGTGTATATTTATCACATACATAACATTATTTAAAACCATAAGTTCAATAAAATAATATTTACTGGAACTTATAAACATAAAATATACATTTTATTTATTATAAATAATATAACAATTATTAATAACACATAGTATGAATAATTTAATAGTACATTTAATAATTATTTTTTCATTTATCTCTGATTTATCTCTTTATTTTTGCAATATCAATCTTTTTTCTCTACCATAAAGTTTTTAATCGCTTAAACAAAATAATCTGAAAGGAACTTAATGGTCATTTTCATGATGGTCAATTCAAAGATGACCAAAATAGTCTCAGTAAATGTCATTGATTCAGTTTTCCACTCTGAAAATTTTTTATTTGTCTCCGACTGTTATTTAACTGGTGACACAAGATGCACACGTGTCTCTAAGAAACAGCTGCAGCTATTTATAGAAATCAAGGGTTCAAATTCGGAAGAAACGGTTGTCATGGTAACATAAGCAGGGCAATCACTCCTGTCTGAATCTAATGAGATCTATATTTATTTTCTTGCATTGCTTAACAAGATGTGAAGAACTTAGATATTAGGAGAAAAATACCTTCAGTTATTTTTTGTATTACTGATAATTATATTGAATGTGTACTTTTCTTTAATTTAAGACACTAATTAATGCCTCCCCCCCCCCCCCCGAAAATCATTTTCTGTTAAAAAGGTTTTGATTTTTTTTCCTTTTAATACTAGTCTGAAAGCTTTTCTTTTGGGAAAATCGGCTTAAAATTTTGCCTTGAACTATGAAGTTTTTTTTTTGTCTGGAAAGATTTTAAAGATTTAAAAATTTTGATATCTTGATCTTAAGATCAAAAGCTGATGGTAGAAAGCCTTATTTTTTTCGAGACAAAAGCATTGATCTTCTTAGATCGTTAATATTACGAAATATAAATTATTCACATTATTATTTCATAAAATACTAATGTTAAATTACATATCATAACAAAAATAAGTTTAAAAATATGTTAAATTCCAATTTTAAGACAACGATAACAAAAAGACAACTTTCAACGAAAACAACTATGCGAGATATGGTTTTCATATTAAATAAAGAATAGTAAAACAATAAATAAATGGAAATATTTTAAAAAATTAAATAAAGTGAAATTTCGAAAAAAAAATAACCTCATAATAATTAGCTTCATGAGCTGGTTAGAAATGATAATTTATTAAAAACTTGTCACCTGAAAGTAATAATTTTTCAAACAACAGTTACTTTAATAAATGATTGTCTCAATGTATAAACATCTTCAAAAAAAGGAAAAGTCTTTTTTTTATTATTTTGGTCCAAATATAAGTAAAAAGACAAAAGCTACTAAAGAAATTTAAATAAAAAATTATTTCTAATTTTTAAAATAGAATTTAAATTAAATTGGTACACACATACACATAGAATTCAGTGTTCGTCACTCGTGCCTCACAAAAAATTTACGTTTGAAAGTATCATTTCAAAAAATAATATCTGCATTGTTTGTAAAAGAGAGAGAGAGAATTCAATAAAATTAAATTATTCATGAATTGCTCGCAATCTGATTCCATTTTTAAAGGTATTAAATAAAAGTTACATAAATAACAAAGCCCTTTTCCAGAATGAAATACAAAGAACAAAATTAGTTGAAATAATACTTTTAATTCAGATTAAATATTATTAAAAATATAACAAAATTAAAATTATTTAATAAAAAATAAGAAGATTTTTTTAAAAAAAAAATTTTGGCAATAGAATTAAAGAAACTTTTAGAATAATCAGATATTTAATTTGTGTATTAAAAACATATAATTTAAGCTTGCTAAGACTACCATCTGAGTATTGCATCCAACACTTAAAAATAAATGTATTTAATTATACAAGTTATATTTTCGTTACAAGTTACAGTAATGACAATTATTTGCATATAATTAATAAAAAAATGGTCATTATAAATAAGAAAATTATTAATAAAATTATTACAACTCTTCTGATTAATCGTAATTTTTTTTTATAATTGTTAAACATTTAGCTATTTAAAATCTCACTTATTCCTACATACATTCCCATTGAATAATTTATCAATGATTAAAAAAAACACTGTTTAAAGAAAAATAGATACAAGAGTAATGGTGGGTTTGGTCTTCCCCTATTCCCTTCTTTTTCCTAAGTGCAAGTCTGTATTTCAATGTTAATTGTATAGCCAACGATAAATAAATAATGTATAATAAATAACCAGTTTTATGCTGGTACACGCCCATCCTCTGCATCTGCAGATACGTGGGATTCTCAGAGAAATTTCGTGAGCATCATAACTTTTTGAAGCTGTAATACTAACGATAGACTAGGCTTATCTTTGTCAAGATTGCAAGTTATACATGGCCGCACAGCCGAATGATCATGGCCGCAAGCTCGTGAACTGAGTTGCTCGAGTCCTGGTATGAATGAAGATCCGACATTATGAGAGACTGAAGCACGTTTAATCTGTCGAGGCTGTAAGTCCTCACTTTGGAGAGTGTAGTGCTAACTCAAGTTTCGTCCTCGTCACTTGAGCGAAATCCGTCGACAATAGCTCTCGTGTTACCTTTGAGGGCGACGAAAATAAAAATCAAATTATATTAGATGTAAGCTATAGTTAAATAGCTGATATACAGTTTACAAGATATGGAGCAATTTTTATTTATTTTAATTTTAATGGATGACAACGCGAGGCAAATAGGGCTCCTAATGGTCGATGAATTTTTGGAAAGTGAGAATATTCACCGAATGGATTGGCCAATTAGATCTCCAGACTTCTTCCGTATAGAGCCGGGGTGGGCATTAAGTCGATCGCGATCGACTGGTGGACCGCCAAGAAATTTTGGGGAGACCGCTTAAAAATTTTACCTGTAGTAATTACTAAACTCAGTGGCTCAACAGCCCATGTGAGTCAAGGCCTGTTGTGCCTATCTCAGCTTTCGTGATCTTAGGCACTGGGGTGCATGCGCATATATTTCGGTCAAGTGGTCAGTCTGACGTGAAACCCCCAGTGTTCAGTTCCCAAGCAAATTTGGTACTCATTTCTTCGACCCAATGACGGGATGAAAAGGCTGAGTTGACTTTGCCCAGCCCGGGAGTTGAACCCCGGACCTGTGGTGTGGAAGCGTGATACACTACCACTCAGCTTCACCAGGTAGTAATTATATGCGGAAAATTCAAGATTGGCTGACAGTATGCAGACTAAGCTTTCTACTGACTACAACAACAAAAACTAACTTTAGATAAAAATGTTTTATTTTTTAATGTATTTTGAATTGTTTCATAATAAATGTATCATTTGATATAATTATATTTGGGGCTATTATTGTTTAGTTTTTATCTTGCGTTTTGCTTTAAACACGGTTTTAAAAGTGTTGTTTTTTATTCTAATTCTGTAGGTATCTATATATATAAAGGAGAAAAGCGACTCACTCACTGACTGACTGACTAATCACGAAATCTCTGGAACTATTCAACCTAAAGACTTGAAATTTGGTAGACATGTTCCTTTGATAGAGTAGACAACAGCTAAGAAAGGATTTTCCGAAATTCCAAACGCAAGGGGCGTTACGGGGGGTTAAGGGCTTTAATAATAATTGTTTCCATGTTTAAACTACTTGATGTACAATCTTGAAATTGGGTAAGCGGATTCCTTTCAGAGAGTAGAGATCCGCTACAAAATGAGTTTGGTGAAAATAGACCCCCAAGTGGCGTTGCAGGGGCTTAGGGGGCGTTATAGATAATTATTTCCATTTTTAAACTATTTGACGCACTATCTTTAAATTTGATATATAGATTCCTTTCGTAGAATAATGATCAGTTACAAAACGGGTTTTGTGAAAACAGACTTCTAAGTGGCGTTGCGGGGGATTAAGGGGCGTAATAGATAAATATATCCGTTTTTAAACTACTTCACCTACCTGCTTGAAAATTGGTAGGTAAGTTTCTTTCCTGGAGTAAATATCCGCTACAAAATGGGTTTTGGGAAAATTGACCCCTAAGGGGTGTTGCTGGGGTGGGGTTTTAAGGGGCGTTATAAATTCCTATTTTTAAGTTATTAGACGTACAGTCTTGAAACTTAGTAAGCAGATTCCTCTCATAGGGTAGAGATATGCTAAAAATGGGTTTCGTGAAAATTGCCCCCAAGTGGCGTTGAGGGGACTTAAGGGGCGTTATAGATAATTATTTCCATTTTTAAACTATTAGACGCACAGTCTTTATATTTGATAAAGAGATTTCTTTCATACAGTAGAGATCAGCTATAAGAAGATTTTGTGAAAACAGACCTCAAAGTGGCGTTGCAGGGGTATAAGTGGCGTAAGAGATAAATATTTTCGTTTTTAAACTATTTGACCTACCTGCTTGAAAATTGGTAGGAATGTTTCTTTCATGGAGTAAATATCCGCTACAAAACGGGTTTGGAGAAAATTGACCTCCAAGGGGTGTTGCAGGGGGTTAAGGGCAGGTATAAATAATTATTTCTTTTTTTAAACTATTAGACTCACAGTCTTGAAATTTGGTTAGCAGATTCCTCTCATAGGATAGAAATACACTGCAAAATGTGTTTTGTGAAAATCGACCCCTAGGTGGTGTTGCGGGGGTTCAAGGAGCGTTATTGATAATTTTTTTGCATTTTTAATTAATTGGACGCACAGTCTTCAAATTTTGATAAGCAGATTCCTTTCATAGAGTGCAATTCCCCTACAAAATGAGTTTTGTGAAAACAGACCCAGAAGTGGCGTTGCGGGGGCTCAAGTGGCGTTATAGACAATTATCCCCATTTTTAAACTGTTAGACGTACAGTCTTGAAATTTGATAAGCAGATTCCTTTAGTAAAGTAGAGAACCGCTACAAAATGGGTTCCGCGAATATGAACTACCAAGTTTAATTTCGGGAGATTAAGAGGCGTAATCGATAAATATTTCCATTTTTAAACTACTTGATCATCCTGCTTGAAAATTGGTAGGCATGTTCCTTTCATGAAATAGAGTTCCTCTAACAAAGAGTAAAATGAAAATTGACCCCTAAAGATGTTTGCGAGGGGTCAAGAGGAGTTACAGAAAAAAATTCCTGTTTTTAATTGTTACACCCATATACTTGAAATTTTTTAAGTATGTTTTTTTTTGTTGAATAGGGATTCACTAAGAATAAATTTTAAGCAAATCAAGTTCTGGGGGGTTGCAGGGGGTTACTGGGACGTATTGACAAAAAAAATTACTTTTTTCGAGCTACAAGGAGTATAATAATGAAATTTGGTTTTCATTTTTCTTTTGTTGAATTGAAATCCGCTAAGAGCGGTAATTTTGGAAAACGGCTCTCAACGGGATTACGGGGATATTGATAGTAAAGCTTTTGTTTTTTTTTCTGTTAGATTTAGACTTGAAATTTGGCTTGCATGTTCAATTTACGGAGTAGAGATCCACCGAAATTTGGTTTTGCGGGAATCCACTTGGTTTTTGAGTTACGAAAGAGCAAACATCATTCTATGCTTCAATTTTAGAGATTTTTAGAAAATACAAATTAGATGAGTTCTGCTCTTTTTTTTATAAACAGGTGACAGTTACAGGTATAAGTATATTTTTCAATTCAATCGAATTCTTAATGCTAGGACTTAGATATCAATAATTTATACATATATATAAGCAGTAAAAATTTATAAAACATCATGAAATACCCAGCGAAGCGGGCGGGTAACAGCTAGTATATATATATATATATATATATATATATATATAAGTACATATACCGTACTTATTATAAATTTATAATAATCTTTTTCTTACCTCACACCACACCTATGACATTGGGCAGTAGCGTACACAAGAATTTTTAAAGGGAAGGGGGTCGAGGGTTGAAGGGGTCTACCATTCCCCTATCATATCCCAATACGCAGCCAAACATTTATTTAATTTTATTTTTATTTTGTCGGGAACAAAAAAAAAATTAATTCCTGAATAAATAATTAACATTAATAAATCAAAAAATTACTAATATCAAATATTTAATTACATTTTACATACTATATACATGGGACTATAATGAATTGGGAAAAAAGGAAGGGTTGTGAGGGAGAGTCCTGACCCGTGGACCCCTCCCCGTCCTTGTGTGCGTTACTGACTTTGGGTGGACCGCAACTCCTTGAAAGAATTAGAAGTACTTCGGACCCTGGAAAAGTCTACCCACCCCTGGTATAGATTAAGCCTGGGATGCTCTGGGGAGGGCGATTGCAACTCGCAACTCTCCTCCAAAAACCATCCAAAACTTTTAAAATGTTGCTGAATGAGAGGCATTAACTGCGACAGGAACTCATAAATTTCCTTATTTTCAGTATAAAATCATGGTGTGAGGCCTGTTTTATTTGAAAGAGGGGACCATTATTAACCAATTTTTTTTGGTTATATTCAGCAACTGTTTTTTCATATCTTCCAACTGCAATGAATGTTACACACGATCAAGAATGTGTATTTTAACTGTTGAAGGGTTATTTTTTTTCATTTTATTAACCCTATGTACATACCAAATATCATTAAAATCTGTTCAGTAGTTCTAGAAATAATCGACACTAAAAATTCTTTTAATTTTGAACAGCAGAAAAATGTATGCACTGTTTTATCAATGCTTATCAATTAAACATTTTAAGCCAGTTTAACTATTTAAAAAATACTATGTGGAGATATAGAATATAAAATGCTGTACGCGTATGAAGCTACAACTATAAATAAAACAATTATTATGGGATTAAAAAACCCTTTATGATTTAAAAACTCAATGCAAAGACAATTTCAGTTAAGTAAATGAATGGAGCTCCTTCATAAACCATGCTGCTAGTTATATAATAATAATTTTATTTTTACACTTAACACGTGATAATTTATATATACTTATTTATTCATTATTTTCTTCTACAAGACATTAGCATTATAAGAAGAAATAAATTATTTGTGTAGATATTTTTCGCACTTGAAACATTACATTAAACGCGAGGGGGGAAATATAAATTTACTTTAACAATACAGAATTAAAACAAGAATTTAACATTTAAACAAATTATAAATGTAGATGGTATATCAGATTTTATACTGCGTAGAAATACATCTGCGATAATCTCGATAATTTTAAAAACATACTTCTTTTGCAAGCAAAATTTTAAAAAAAATAAATCATATTTTTATATAAATTTCTAAGGGAATGCCTTTTATCTTGTCTATATAAAGCGTGACAAAGTTTTAAAAACTTTTTACACCTGTTTTAAAATTATTTTATGTAAATAACGTCTTTTTCTTTTCTTTTAACGTGTGGAAATATTAAGATATAAGTTTCAAAGGTGTAGTAACTGAAGTAATGACCTTTTAAGTTGACTCTTAAATTCAAGAAGATATTTCCTTCAGAAATAGTAATACAATTTCACCAGTGAGAATTCACTATGCATTTAAATTGCTTATTATTCAGGTTCTTCATGGAAGTTAAAGAAAGAATTTAAAATACAGCGAATAGTAAAGCAATTTTTAATATCCAGGCATATCTAAAAGTTTTATGATAAGAACTGTAATAAAACTTACACCCATTTGAGATATCTACGTGAACGAGAAGATGAGGAAAAATATGATTAATGTGTCGATCAAAGAAAAGACAAAAGGATATTTACTGAGTGACAGATGAAAGTTTTAATACTGAAACAGGTTTCCATTCTTTTTGTAGCTTTCTAAATAAAATCATTATCAGAAACATGACATTTAATTAAATATTATGACATTAAATTCATTAATCAAAGGTAAAATCACGAGTTGGGAATTTTTTTTATATAAAATCTGAAATGATTAAGTATATATATGCTTGTAATTTCCCTGATTTGTGTAATGAATTAATTATAATTAACAAATACAATAAATTCTTAAGAAATGATCAATGAAAAAAATAGAACAAAAATCACAGACGCAGAGAGACAGAGAGAGAGAGAGGGAGAAAGGGCTAGAAAAAATAATAATTACTCAGTTAGTGTTTCTATTTGTGGATTTTCTATCTATGGTTTATCGTTCTGCGGTTGTATTGCAGTATTCATGCAATCGCAGTATAATAAAAATGTTATATAATAAAAATATATATAATATAAAAAAAATGTGTTAGAAAAGCCATAACTTAATTGTTATGAAGTTCTTGGAGTATTAAGAAGATTAGTTTTAGTTAAAAATGCCTCGTGTAGGAAATTAATTCATTAAAAAAGTGAATGATTGAAAGTTATTCCTCGAGATAAAATGCGATTGATTTGAAAGAAATGTGCAGAAAAACAGAGAAAGAAAAAGCCATTGATTAAACTAAAAATCGTAAAATATACATGGATTATGACAAATATTCACACGAATCCGTGAAAGTGAGAATCCTATGCACACACGCACACACAAATGCTTTGTTCCACATTGAAAATTAACCAAAACCCGTTAAGTTGTTAAAACTATTTTTTAAAAAATATTGCGTAAAACTAATTTTTTATTTAATTTTTACTCCATAATTTCAATTTATTTCTTACTTTTTTTTTTTTTCAAAATATATTTTTTAAAAACTGTCAGTTTATATATAAGAGTCTCTAAGATAATGGTAGTATGTTTACAATTCTTATTTTATTATTTCTATTCTTTTCATACTTTTGCTAAGTGCTATTTTTTAGCCTTTGCTTTGTTTTGAAATTGTATTTGGGTCCAGAATCTGGCAATAGCTTGTTTATTGTACTCAGATTTAGCGCGGGCTCTGCATTTCAGTATGTAATTTTTAGGTAAGTTTCCTTTTCCTTATAATGGATTTAGATTTCCTATCCATTATTTCCAATTGGTATTTGCTCGGTATTATTAACAGAAAAGGGGGGAGGTTGGCTGTCCAAAAAACATGTTCAACCCCACTTTTATACAGAAAATATTTTTTTAAGGAAAATTTTATGTATACAAGCTGTCCTAAGTCAGCAATGTTGATAATACTGAAGTATCCATTCTTTATATTTTACTCTGTTATTTCAAATTTTCATATCTCCTAAATTCTGTTGTCTTGTTATCTAGCAATTGCTATTCTTTTAAGCATTAATCATGGTAATTCATCTCTCTCTTGTAGAGAAATTTTGATTATATATATATATATAATTATAGAATTCAACATTTCATCTTTTTATCATTCTTTATATTGTGTTCTATTAACACAACATTATAGGATTAAAAGAGGTATTAGAGTATCAAACTTTGTAATTTCAAATAACGTTTAGATTATGAAGACAATTCCCAAATGGACAAATCACTCATTGAATTTCGTCTCCCCTCATGCCCTGAGAATACTTCGACGTGAAATTCAATTTAATGGTCAGGAGTGTACGATTCCACCCTGGTAATGGCATTAGGTTTGACCCAATATCAAATACAGAAAACATAACACTTCAATTAAATACACTCATGTCCATAAATTAAGGATAATTCAGAATCACACAGAAATTGAACTCTAAAATAAAAATTTCACTTGTAGAATTATCACACACATCTTGAAGAAGAATATGCAAATTACAGGAAACCCCAGATGGCGCGGATAGTACGTCACAATGACGAGAGTGTAAGAGAGGGGTATATAAGGAATGGTGGCAAAGAAGTAAAATTGTTCACAAGCGCTTTAAAAGCCTTTCAGTGCAATAACCACATAGTTATGGCACAAAGGAAGCATTTGATTGATTTTTTACGCGGTAGAATTATCGGACGACTGGAATGTGGATGTACCCAGCTGGAAGTATCCGAGGAACTTGGAATCGCCCAGAGTGTCATCTCCAGCCTTTGGCAACGATTCCAAGATGATGGTAATGTGAGTAGATGTTACAGAACAGGTCGCCCCTGAGTTACAACGCGAATGAGGACCGGTATTTGGCAGTTACTGCCAAAAGAAACAGACGGAACACAGCATCAGACCTGTCTCGTCAGCTCTCTTCAGCTACCGGTACGACAGTTTCAAGGCAGACCGTGTACAGACGCTTAGGGCACATTGGTCTATATCAGGGGTGGCCAACCGGCGGCACGCGTACCACATTGTGGCACGCGGGAGTTGAAACTGTGGCACGCGAAGACTTATTTGAAAAATTACAAAAATTTTATGGAAAGATTACTGAATTAATTGAATTACAGTAGAAAATTATCATGAATAGAATATATAAGAAACAGAAATTTCAGCGTGAGATAGTAAAAAGCGCTAAGCAAGATTTTTTCTATTCTTCAGTATAGCTCCAAAAAGGAGATCATGCTCCAAAACTTACAACCCCACAGCATTGTAACGTTCCAAGACTAGTGTTGAGTAATGTGAGACTAAAAACAAATAAATTCTCTCTCGGGCGGTCGAATCTGCCCAAAAAGTCACCCTCCCTCGGGGGCCGTTAATTTTAACATCTGGGATTTCTATTCGAATTTCAACTTCCGTTTGCAGTGCTGGAAGTTTAGTGTTTATAGCTGTCAGCGTGATGTCCAGATTAAAAGGTTTTTCCGAAGGTGTTGGTTATTTTACGATTTCTGTAATGTCAAGATGTAATTCTTGCAACATATAAAGAGAGCAGTTGTTGATACGGTAGAAGTAATTCTATCTGCACAAAGTAGCCGCTTTATAAAGCAGAGGGAGTGAGAACTTGCATCCATGACTAATCAGAATGCTGGAATGGCAGCCTAGAAAATTTGTAGCGTGGCATCTTCAAATTGTTTCTAGCTGTCAGACTCAGTTGATTTTAAACTCTGTTTAGCAAGACGTTAAACTTTTATCCTTTTCTAAAATTGTTTTTAGATTTTAGCGTTGAGCGTCTTTGTTTAAAAATTTTTAATTTTCAATATGTTTATGAGGAAACCTTTGACATCGAAAAAAAATATGAAGAGGATATTGCAGCACGGGGTTTTAAAATTGTCTGAGAAGACAATGCTATCTTGTTTACACATCAAAATGCTTCCAAACCGGTTTGTTTGATATGTGGAATTTGCATAGCAGTTCCAAAAAGTTTCACTTGCACCGTCATTTCAAACAACTGCTTAGTGATTTCAACAGCAAATATCCTGTTGGGTCAAATTTGTGAACGAAATTTATTAATTAAAAAAGGAACCTTCAGCTGGCCATCAATCTTTGTTCCAGAAGAGAAATGACGAAATGGAAACCATGGTGAAGGCTTCTTATGAACTTTCTTTATTGTTAGCCCGCAAGAAAAGAACATATTCTGTTGGAGAGGAGATAATAAAAAGTAACCTTTCAATTTTCGCCCAAAATGTCAGTGATCTAAATGTCAAAAATATGGTTGATAAAATAGCTTTGTCTAGAAATACCGTCATGCGTCGTATAGATGACATGGCCCAGGATGTTGGAACACAAAATGTCTCTGGACTTCAAAATTGCAAATATTTTTCATTAACTTTGGATGAAAACTGTGATATCACAGACAATGCGCAGTAAAGCATCTTTGTGCGTTACACGAACAATGATTTTGATACTGTGGAAGAACTTCTTGATTTGCGCCAACCAGTTTTAACCACAGGTGAAGACATTTTAAGGAACTTAAAAATGTAATTGAAGTAAACAAAGTATAATGGACAAAATAAGACAGTGTTGCACAGATGCTCCTTCCATAGTTGGCAGAATAAAAGGTTTTGTTGCATTGCTTGAAAATTATTAAGGAAGAAAAGTTTTCAAGTGTTAATTCACTGAGAAGCTCTTTGTACCAAGGACTTAAACTTGTCTTTCGTTGTTGACCCCGTGGTGCGCTGAATCAACAAAATACAAGCTCGTGCTCTGAATCGACGAAGATTTCGTATGCTTTTCCCCGAAGAAACGGAAGAAAATGGTGAGTTACTCCTTCAATTATAGTGTGTGCTGGCTTTCCAAGGGAAGTTCACTTGCGAGATTTTCGAGTTTGAGAGAAGTGTTTTAGAGTATCTGGAAGAAAACGATGAACTGCCCAGTGAATGCTCGCTCCCCAGGAGTGAAAATTGGCTCTGGGGTTTAGTTTCTTACCGATATAATGAAACATTTAAACAATTTAAATTTAAGATTGCAGGGGAAAAGTTGTATTTTTCCTACTCTAGTTGGTCATGTATCTTTTGTGAACAAACATTTGCTTTTTTGTATGGATTTTGGAGAGAAAAAATTAATTTTCCCATCATGCAGGAATTATCTGCCAAAGTTAGTAATGTTCCGAACTATGATAGATAATTAAAAATTTAATATACATTTTGCAGGATTCTTTCAGGGCCGTGTTTGAGGATTTTAAAGATGATAAAAAAACCACTGAACTTTTAACAATATTTTTTCGATTTCTCTTCAGGACATTAATTGTTACCCACCTCAGGTACAAATTGAAATTATTGACCTACAACACCATATTATTCTGAAAAGCTAATATGAGGAAATTATTTTAACCGCAAAAATGATCCGAATTACATCAAATTTTGGAAATTTGCGCCACCAAGCAATTTTTCAAATTTACATGATTTAGGGGTCAGATATTTTTGTAGGTTTGGATCAACATATGTTTGTGAAATGTTTTATGTTATGACGTAATTAAATCAAAATATCGCTCAAAATTAACT
The DNA here is from genome assembly GCA_019973975.1 of Trichonephila clavata. Taxonomy (NCBI): domain Eukaryota; kingdom Metazoa; phylum Arthropoda; class Arachnida; order Araneae; family Nephilidae; genus Trichonephila; species Trichonephila clavata. The sequence continues at coordinate 14,843 of BMAO01031731.1, forward strand.
GATATGTACTTAAAACTCCTAATTTTGTTAGCATCTTCACGAACTAATCCAAATATAGATGATTTAGTAAAAAAACTACAAATTCAAAAACCACATTAAGAAAGAACTGACTGCTTAATAGTCATTTAAAATTATATGTGTTCATGGTGCTTATTTTTATTTTGTACCTAAGCTAACTGATTGATCCTGAGAAAATTTATCAACAATAAAACAAATCAATTTATATGTAAAATATATGTTTTATTTGTTAGACATTTTTTTTTTACTTTTCACTATATAGGACTTGCATTAAAAAAATATGTTTTTGGTGTAAATAACCCATAATAAGCCTATAAGTAACATTTTTTCACTTTTGTATGTATTTTTAGTTTGGTGGAGAGTTGGAAGTGGCACGCGTAACTTTTTTTTATCAGATTGTGGCACGCTTCCCAAAAAGGTTGGCCACCCCTGGTCTATGTGCTCGTAGGCCTGTCAGATGTGTTCCCCTTACCACAACTCACTGCCGCTGCGATTAACCTGGAGTAGAGAGCATACATTGTGGACACCGCAACAGTGGTCTTGTGTGATGTTTTCCGACGAGTCCAGGTTTAGTTTTCAGTCTGATTCTCACCGGACTTTCATATGGAGAGCGCCAGGTACCCGTTACCACCAAGAGAACACCATTAAAACGACACCGTTACGGTGGTGCAGGATGGCTCGTTTGGGGAGGAATTATTCTTGGTTCCAGAACTGACCTGCATGTTCAGAGTGTAACGATGACAGGCCACA
>BMAO01031731.1:33754-85327 GCA_019973975.1 Trichonephila clavata
TTCAAAAAGATTTAATCCAGCGGTACATATTTCCACAAATACCAATATCGATTAACTTACTGAGAAGTAATTTTCACCAAACTCTATCGAAGCTGTCTGAAAGTCAACCAACACCATAACACCAACTCTTTTAAGACGGAAGTCATCCTTTATTTCTTGAGTGAGTCTAGCAACCTGTTCTCTTGTGTTCCTGTTAGTCTAAGACCAGCCTGTCTATCAGATATACGATGGAATTTCTCTCAGATAGTAATTGAATCTTCTTACAATCAGGCGTTCAGTCAATTTACACATCCAAAAGTGAGTGTTATCGGTCGAAAGCTAGCAAGGTCTGCCGGGGGGGGGGGGGTGATGTCAGTCGTTTACTCGTGGTGCCCCCTGTTCCGCTAAACGACTGACGTTTGTCGCCCTGTGCAGTTTTTTTTTTTCCTGTAGTAGAAATATAGCATGTGTATTACTGATGGATTTTTTTCTTATATTTTTAATCAAACTCCATGTATCATAAAGATGTATAAAATTTATTAATATAGATCATACAAATATCAAATGTTCATAAAGAAGCACATTTACTTAAATTTCTAAGTCATTCAAGAGAGTCCAAGCATAATTTAAATTTATATTAATTTTTTTTTAACTTAAACGTTTATTTTAAATTTTGAGAATACATTACAACAGCTGCATCTGTTCATACCACCAAAAGTATAAGAGTCCAAGAAAGCTATTTAATAGAAATTAGATTTTTATATTTAATACTAAATTAAACTTAAATAGAACGTTTTTTATAGGGGCGATGCTCATAGTTACATTTAATGAATAAATATAGCACACAAATGCAGATCTTCATCATAAATTAATATTTTGCGCAAATAATAAAATGAAACACGCGAGACAAGTAAAAGACACATTTTCTCCTTCTAAAGTAGAATAAGTTTAAATTCAAATTTTCGGGAAACAGATGAGATCTATTGAAATATATTCCAGATGGCTTATATTTTAAAAAAAATGAATGCTGCAATAAAATAGCAACCCGAGTTTTGCAACATGTTTTGTAATGAACTGACGCGTCAGATTTGTTGGAATATCATAAATTGTGGCGAAAACATATATTACAAGTTACATGTTTTGTTTAAAGTATTTTCGTACGATTAAAAGAATTTATACTATTTCTTTATGAGTTACATTAATTACTAATTAAAAAGCATTAGAATGCGTCACATAAAATCATTGATTAACAGAAATTCTTATAAAATTTATTTTTTATTTTTTTTCTTATCTTACTTTAATAAATATTCTCGTGTTTTGTTTACTTCGCGTTCCTTTAAAACAAATTATTAATTCCTTAGCATTTATCTCACGTTTTGAAAAAAGGATTTGAATACATTGATTTATTAATTTCCTCGCAGTGTTTTTACTTTTTCAAAAGAACTGCACTTTAGGTTTTGCCTATATTAGATAGATAATATTTACAAGTAACAAAGAAGAAATGAAGTTAATAACATATCTAATTAATTTTCATTTTAAGCTATCTAACTACCCTAAAATTGTGAACTTTGCCAAAAATTGACAATTGTTTTATGGTTTTATTTTATAGGACATCTTATTAGCTTTAAAAAAATATCAAGTGTATGATTTTCCGTTCACTACAACAAAACTACAAGTGTTTTAGAAAAAGCAGAAGCCATTACTTTAAGCAAGATGTCATACTTTAAAAAGCGTTTTACACGAAATGTGATTTTTTGAAAATAACCAAACGGGTCAGCGATTGCTAAAAAGGTTTTGAAATAATTAACTGAAATTTTTTGTGTAAGTTAAAGAAGGTAGTAGAGTGCTTTAACCTTCATATTTATCAATCATTGTTTTATTACAAATTTACAGTCCCTTATGTGAATATAATCACTGTTTTTTTAAGCAATTTCATATAATAACAGAGATAAAGTGCTCTAGTTTTTGTAAAACTTAAAATATCTCTTATCCTGAGAGTCATTTTGACAATGAATAACATAGCAACACATCAGAATTGAAAGATTGAAAATTTGTTCATAAACCTTTTGTACAAAATAGACCGCGTTTATGTTATTTTTTGTCAATTTTTACCCATTTTTTCCCATTTTTGTTGTAATAATTTCTTTTTCTCTTCTTAATTTTAGAATATTTTTCGAAAAATCTACTAAACAAATCTAAAAGCAACAAAAAAATCTACATATCTCCATTTTTAAAAAAAAAACAGTTGTCGCAACCAATTAAATACTAAGGGGGTATAGTGTTAAATTTTAATAATATATTTCCTTAAAAGTCCTCCTCGTGTACTTCGCAGTTAAAAATTCCAGAAATTAATAATATAAGTATAATGTTTTTATTGATATGGTTAAATATTATGTTAGAAATAAAACATATTTCGAAACTAGAACAACATAATAATAAAATTCTATCTAGGTGGATATAAGTATTCATTTTTTTAAAAAAACAGTCTACATTTTGAATTGTTAAATGGATGCATTTTATTCTAGTTTTGCTTTATCCTCTGCTCTAAGAAATTAGATTTCGCCCAAAATATGCTAATAATGCAGAATGTTTATCTATTTTATTCATCTTTCCAATAAATGACCATAAAATCATATCTCATTTGCTGCATCATTTGTCATTCTCGACTCGTTGCTTCTCCCTTTGGCAAAGCATCTTTTGGTTTATCGTGATTCGACGTTTAAGATTCTTTAGATGAAAGCACTTGAATGAATTTTTTAAGGAAGGATTTAACAAAAGTTTAGACTTTCTGGAGAAATAACTATCGGCAAAACTCCTCCACCACTAACACGTCATCAATCACCTTAGACATTGTCGCGATAGTTTTGGCATTTATTTATTTCGTTTCTGTTTATTTTTTTATTATAAATATTTTTTTTATTTAGCGTTCGAAAGGGATGGTAATTTAGTCTTTTAAGCTCTCGCAACAGCAGAAGAGCTATTTTTCTTTTTCAAGTTTTTGATATTTTTTATTGTAATGTTTTCAATGTCCCCTGTGTTAGATAAATTGGCAAAAAATTCTAAATTTGCTTATGAGTATTTGGAAAACTTTCAGTCTAGCAATTTTCTTTGTGGAATTTTAAATACAGTAATACATGAGAAGAAGGTTCTTTATAAGCCTTTAATTTTTTCCTTTTGAAAATTTCGTGATTCATCGATGTTTTAAAATGGCAATTTATATATTATATGAAAGGTCTATTGATGTTTCTAATCATAGAAGAAAATTATACCATAAGTTTGATTCTTTGATTAATAAAATCGTAGAATTTGATTTTTTTAAAAAAAAAAGTATAAGTATTACTCTTTTTGATAAGTGTATTCCTCTTGATTTCCTATTCTCTATAATATACAATAATTATTCCTATAATTTCTATAGATTCTATCTTATTATGAATTGTAAGAGTTACGTTCAATATTTTATTGTATTAGCGATTTTTCAAATTTAATAAAAAAAAAAACATTTGCAAATCATTTTTTGTTCCATGGAAATTTGCTTACACCCTATCATAAATTAACTCTTTCAAAGTTCATTTTTTTCCCGGAGGATAACAAATGTTCATACACATTTGAAATATGTAATGTCAGAAAACGCGTAGAGACAGAAAGGTATAACTCAAATTGATTGGCTTCATTACTCCCCCGATTTAAACCCAATTTAGCATCTGAGGAATACAAAAAGGTGCATCACTTTAGAGATTCCAAGATCTTAAAAACGGACGTTAAAAAGAGTAGTGTGCATCTCAAAAGATTTCATAATAATTTTGAATAAGTGGATGTGAAATCAAAGTGTGACTAATGCACATATGTCCTATTTGACCATACATGGAATTAAAAAAATATTTACCAACAAACGTAGAGTAATTTTCACATTATTTTCTTAATTTTCTAATATTTAAATTTAACTGCAATATTTTTGAATAGCTAAATGTCCAATATTGTAATTTGTGTTCACTAATGCTTTTGTAAAAAAATTATTAATAATTTTTCTTTAAATATATGTTACGTTTTATTAGTCATTATACTTTAGTGATATACATTGATAACTGATTATATACAGGAGTATTAGTGTGCACACTCCTTATTACACAAAAATAACGTACCCAGAAAATGCAATTCAAATGAAACGAAAACATGTAGAATTTATATGCATTTGATGGAAGCGAAACAGTAATAGATCCATAGAAACTGAATATTTTATTTTAAATATCTATCTAAGTGAGTAACATTAAAATAAATCACACGCTCTTTCATTTGCGGCTCTGAGCAACCCGACAAGGTAGTGACTCGTAGAGTTTTCTTAAGTCCTCGTGCTGGATCTTCTTGCAATACATGTTCATGTAGGCGTTTTAAATCTGTGTGATCCATCGCTGGATGTAGACGCCTTACCATCAGAACTCGAGCATACTCTATTGAAAAGCTATCTAGGGATAATGTAGGCCAGATAAGTTACCTAAAACCATGAAGATAAGAATTAGAAAGACGAAACGTGTACGGTTGGGGGACATTATCCAGTTAAAATGCAGCGTAAGGGTCTGTGGAAGAAGAAAAAGTTTGTGGAGCATAGAATCTCATCGGTGGATCTTCATGCTATAAAGTTTTCTCAAAAGACAATCACAAGGGACCGATGAGCATATGAAATATACTGCAAGACCCAACTTCTTTGGTAGTGGACGCAATAAGGTCAAACATCACTGTCCTGAACGTCTCCTGACTCGTCTTTGCTCATTATTATTGAGACTTAGTTTGAAGCAATTAATTGTTAAAGATATTTCTACTCCAGTCCATTAGGTTCCAGGCCAAATATTCTTGGCAGTATAGCAAACGTGGCAGGCAGTATGCACATGTAAAATGCTATCGGTGCATTGGTCTAAGCGATCTCAGTCCCCTTAAGTCACTAGGGAGGTCAAATATTGTTATTGTTGTCCTAGTCCTATGACTCGGGAAGTGTCTCTCCCTCTCTCTATCGGATGATGAAATTGTAAATACGTGACATGGTGGACATCACACGATCATTTCTTTGCAATAACTTTCCGGGGTTCATTATTTATTTCAAGACAACATTCGTCTAAGTTATACATCTTCCTAGGATTTGCTAAAAATGAATTTTCCTGCAGAACAGCGAAGAACTTGCCGACTTCAGCCCAGCACATTATTAACCCTCTGAGTGTTCATCCTTGTCCTGAAAAATCATTCCGAAAGCGTTTACTTCTTTTTTGAGAATTCCTTCGAAAGTGCAACACATTTAATTCCTTTCCCCTTTAAAGTTAGCGGGAGGTCTACAGGGGAAGATTTTATTACTCAGTTCGGCCTCTTTGTTGCTTTAAAACCGGGAGAAAACTCGTCCACAGCTGTGACGTTGCCTTGTGCGAATTTTGGGTGGAAAAAGCGGGTCCACGGGGTTGTTTGATCGGTTAAGTCACAATAAAAGTGAAGAGTTAAAAAAAAAAACTTGAAAGAAAGAAACTTGTTACAAAAGTTGAAAAATACTTGTTTATTTTAAACAAAACAAAATTTAAAACGATTTAAACTAACGATTTGAGGCAGGAAAAAGTACCTTGTATTTATTGTGGAATATGAAACTAAGAAAAAACAAATACATCGTAATGTTTTTTAAAAAGTAACTATGTAAAAAAGAGTAAAAGTGACCATCTCTCTCTCTCTTTTTAAACAAAAAGAGAATAAATGAAGTATCGTTACATACGACGATTATGTTTATGAAATGAAATCAATCTTCCTCTATTCAATTATATTTTAAATTTAAAGTAACATAAAGAGGGATTTCAATACTTTTAATTTATATATATTTTAATCCTATAAATGATGTTTTTATGTTAAATTAATTTTTCGGAAAAAATCTAAATTTTATTTCATAGTCAAACAACTTGTACTAAGCAAAAATACTTTCTTTACATAGGCATTTGTGACGGAGCAAAAAGCAAATTTAGTCAAATTTTTTATTTTTATTTTAATGGGAATATATTTTTCTTCAAAATGGTAAAAGTATTTCTAACCATTTTCTATTAAAATTTAATTTTTTATTTTTCTGTTTCTTTAGTGTTAAACGGAAAATTCACCGATAAATACAACTTTCACACAATTCAATCATTACAAATTCTAATGAGAAAAAAACTTCTCCCAATTAATTTTGTCTTTCAAAACAGTACACTTAAAACAATTTTGCTCAGTGAAGCTAACCGACAATTCCGCAGTGTATTCATATTAATTTTTTTTAAAAAAAATAACATTCGGAAATGCTGTATTCAATTTTTTGAGTATAAAAAAATAATGCCTGCTGTGGAGAAGACAGAGAATGAGATGTGATGTATGGTTTTGAAAGAATGTTTTCGTACATGTAGAGTATTTTTGAAAATTTAAATATCACCAAAGCTGATCATATGATTGTAAATGAGTCTTATTTTAGAATGTGAGCTTTGGGGTATCAAAATAAACATTTTACTTTTAAATAGCCAAGGAGTTTATACTCAATATCCTCTTCATAAAATTGCTTACAACTTTTATTCAAATTGTAAAGGAACTGAAATATAAATATCTGACTTACTCCAGTCAAAAATATTCATATTATGTGAAAATACTGTTCCTCCACTTATTTAAGTACGTTTATAAGCTATAGCCCAAAGGAATATTTTATTTTTATAAACGAGGCACAAAAATTCAGTTATAAAAATATATTTTTCATTTTAGAACATATAAACCGTACACGGATTGTAAGACCATTTCTAAAATACTAAGAGTTTTTAGAGGAACAAAAACATATAATTTTGGGTAGTTCAAATTTTAATATAATACGCAAATATACATATTATTAAGCAAATACGTTTGACAAGAAAAAAGTAATTTATTTAAATCTTGTATTGCATGAATAAAATAAATCAAAGATCCTCCTGAAATAAACACAATTGAAGGGAAAATGTTTAATTTGCAATCGATAGCATATAAACGTTTCGGTTAGAGGTATCCCCGAAGTGACGCAATCCTATTCGGTAAAAAATAAAACTTACTGCTGGAATCATACAATTTCCTAATGAATGGGTGAATCCGAATATTTTTTTCATTTGAACTGTTTGGACGGAAATGGCTAAATAGGAACATTTAATAATTTACAAAATTAACCGTTATAGTTTATATAATTTCTTAAGATTACAAAAGGTGTGTTTCGGAAGCACAAGTTTTAATAGGAGTACGGCTTATGAAAAGTAGAACAAATATATCTGAAGAACTATGGTTTGTTACCTTAAATATTGTGAGTGAGTGAGTGATTTGGGGTTTATTGGCGCAAGAGCCGATTTCGGCTATACTGCGCCAAACATTTGTTTTAATATCTGTGGTCTAGACGGGAAGAGAGAAAGAAAGAATGAATTGAATGACAAGAAAGAGGGTCGAAAATAGAGAAGGATCACTAGGGTACCCTGGGTTCGTGAAGCCCGTGTTTGCCAAAGACAGTAAACCCCGTGGGAAAAGGAAAAGATCACTAGGGCACCTCGGGATTGTGACACCCGTACTCACCTAAAGAAGGTGAGCCCTCTGAGGGGCTTAAATATTGTGAAACACAACAAAGTATATTGGAAATCAATTCCCCAATTCATGTTAATAAAAATGTATGAAAAAACTGCAAGACTTATTTTTGTATTTGTAATTATTATAATTTTTCCTGAAAACTGCAATTTCTTGTGCGGCACCCGTCAAAACCGCTGGGCCCTCACTTTTTGCCCAGCTCACCCCTACCTAAACCAGCTCTGCTCTAGCAAGTGAAAATGCCGTCTTCTGTTTATCAAGGTTATGTATTGCAGACTGCATCCTGTACGTTAGATGTTCGTTTTTTTCTTCTACGTCAATCTGTTAAAATCTGAATTTAAAATTATATGAAATTATTAACATTCGCAACAATGCCCTTTATAATTTTTTTAATAGTACATGAATGCGTCTTCAAACATTACATTACATTTATGTTGACTTTTTAATTAATATTAAGTATAACTTAACGCAGAGATTTTTCTGAATTTTAAAATAGATATTTCAAAAACTCTTGTAGATATGATCATAATTTTCCATTCCTGTGTTTTAGTTTCTCAGTATTGCTTCTACTTAAAAATTTATTGTATATTCGTCAAATGTTTCAGCATAACTTTTGCTCTTAACATACAGTTTTAACCAAATTGTATGAAATTTACGAAATGCATTAAATGCTTAAGATTCTTATGTTAAAATTTTAATTTAATATTTTATTCGAAGAATTGTTAGTACTTATGGTAAATAATTTTTAACTGAGTATGTGCACGATACATAAATATTTTTTTCTGATATTTCAAATACAATTTCTAATATAAAATTCCTAGTTTTGTATGCAAATCTGGATATTTTCTGAATGTTAATTATAATAGATATCCAGATTTTAATTACTTGTTCTTCAGTTAGCTTTAAAAAAATAAATATTTAGAAATTTTGCATAAACAAATATGTTTAAAAAAAAATTTAAAATTTATCTTTATATTTATTTATATGCGTAAATGTCAACTGTAAATGTATCCGAATATTTTTAATTACTATTTATTCAAATATTCAAGGTTAAAAATATGAATTGGTATAAAAAAACCCCTCATTCATGTTTTCTCTGAAGTAAACTGAAACTCAAGCATTTTTTTTTAATTCAAATATAATTTGGTGTATTGTAACAATACGCGCCCTGAACATCTGGCTTTAAAATTAAAAATAAATAAATAATGGATCTGAATTAGTTTTTTCATTATTATTTTTATGAAAGCGTAAGATTTTTTTACAAATAATTTGATGCAAAAGTTTAAAAATTATTCATTTTTAGTAGTTGGAAAGTTTAAAAGGTTTTAAATTTTGAAGCGTTCGGTTTCTTATTAACTTTTTTGACACCTTATAATGAAATAATCATGGTTTAAAAACTGAAAACATTGGTTAAGAGAAGAAAAATGAAGCAATTAAATATAGTTCTAGATATTATATAGAGATTTATATATTTTAAAAACTTCTTTTTCCGTTTCATCATTTTAAGATGAAGAAAATAATACGAGTTAATCAAACAAAGAGAATATACTTAAAAAGTTATTTGTCCAACTAAATAAAATAGCAGATTACAGTCCCAACTTATTAAAACTTCAAATTAATATAAAATCAAAAGTGAGTTATATAATATTTTATTTATACGTTGGAACATTTTTCAAAACTTGAAAAAAAAAGTTAAATAGCTAAAAGTGCAAAAAGAATTTATTTAATTCAAACGCAATAATATCTCAAATGAAGCTAAATTACAAACACTATAACTTATAGTTCGTTCACTAAGGTGTCTAAAGAAACTCTTCCCAACTTTTTTACGATTGCTTCAGGGTCAAAACGCAGGGTTCTCCGAGAGCTGTAAAACTTCCTGTCAGTGACCATTGTGTCGCTACAACCCTCCCTAATTATCTTTCATGGTGTTAAACCATAAAAGAGGGGAAAGGATTTCAGAAAAACACGGCCTACCCGCTTTTGAAGCACTCTCTTGAAGTGAGAAAAAGACGTGTGGTGCGTTTTCGAAGCATCTCTAGACGTGCGGAAAAAGACGTTCAAACCGCTAAGAGGGTTAAAATCCCCTGAGCCTTCCTCACAGCATAACTATTAATTACATTTATATTTCATACGATGATAAAGTATTATAAATTTTTTTAAAAAAATTAAATGTTTATTTTATTTATTTCTGAATAATGTGGAGTTTTCTCCCAAGTATAGGTGAAAGATGCCCTATTTTACGCTTATTTTCTTATTGCTGCGGTGTTATGACCGCTTCCACAAGCATTGTACGTGTAACAGAATGCGTAACTCACTTATAATGCTAACATCGTATTTAAAATAACGTTTATAAACCTTAAATATGAGGAACGGAATATTAAAAAAGTTGTACTCACCACTTTGAATGCTCACGAGAGCCAAGAATAACGCCAATTAAAGACTTCAGATAAATTTCAAGCCCCTCTTTAATTCAAATAAATTCACAAACCCCTGTCAATGTCGGACCCGACTCTTCACATAAGTAGCTCAGAACTGACATCTATTGACGCATAAATGTACTATTAACAAATTTGCATCTTCCCCCCACTTGCGTCTTTTACCAAATTACTTTATACATATGCATGTATGTATGAATATAAGTACATTTAACTTTATTTTTGAAGACAAATAATTTTTGTACTCTATGTGCGAAAAATTCCACGTAATAAATACATTGTACTTATGAAAACACAGAACATTGGTTCTAGATACACTGAGTAACAAAAATTTTTTATAAAGGTAGTACACATATCAAACAAAGTAAATTATAGATTTAAAAGGAAAAAAAATTGTCATTAATTCAAGTACATAAAAATTAGATAATATAAAAAGAATTAAAGTTAAAGATATTTAAATCGTTTCATTTTCTGACAATGAATGCGTATGGTAACATAAGACTGCTATTTTACAGTTATCACTATAAATGTCTTGACTGCACCCCATTGATAAAATTCTTTCTGTAATCTCTTGTACAAAATTAGAACTAGTCTCATTTTGTACTAATGCTTAAGAATTCAGAATTAAGATGAATTCAGTAAACAAAAGATGTGTTTGTGTTTCCACTAGTCATCGTATAATTTTCTGTTGCTCTTTTCGCTAGCAATTTGAATTTTTTTCAATGCATGGTGTGTTCTTCGACTAGTCCTTAATTTAGTGTCTTTATTAGCAATTACTTACCTTACGTATCGGAACAAATGGTAAATAGTTTTCATGAATTACAGCCTGTATTGAAACATCAAGGGTCTTCGTTCCCTTGAACAGGCAGTTCACCTCATAGGCAACAAAACATTGGCATACAAAAACACAGTTCAAAATGTCAGGTTTATCCAAATTGCGTGTATACTGTTAAATGCCACTTTAATGTCTGATAGTCATATACAATTCTTGGTTTTTTTAAAATCTTTTACATGCATTAAGCATCATGTTTGTCATTAAAAACTCAGTATCCTGATTTTCGGGAAATAAACAAAATTTAGAATTGATGCTATGCAATACGGAGATTTTTTATAAGAAATGTTTTCTTCATCTCCAGTGTCGCAGGTATTTAAAAGGGAAAAATAGACCCTTGCTTCTTAGAATTTGTGTGGGACGAACCCATTAAAACAATTTAAGTTCGGAAAGCGAAAATTATTATTTTTTTTCCAATTCATGTTAAATTAAAATTGTGTAGCAAAAACTCGTGTGAAAATGAATTAGTTGTCCTTGTACATATATATAATGGAAAATAATTCCGTGAAATTCTTAATTATATAAATAAAGGTATTTTCAAAACAAAAAGAACAATTTTTTTTAATGTCAAAATAGTTATTTTAAATGTATGCAATTCTTTACTGCTCTTCAAAGAAATGCACGAGATGATGCAAATACATGTCAAGCTACCAACATAACACGATTGAAAGCAAAAAAATAAATAAATAAATAAACGTATTCCTTTATTTTTCTCTAAATACCTTTAAGTTTTTCACAAGCTTAATACCCTTCACGAGACATACGTAGACACATCAATAAATATTTATTCTTGTCTAGAAATGTTTCCTAGACATATCAACAGTGAATGTTGTTATGTCTAGGAAACACTTCAACATTAGTGATTCCGAAATATTTGATTAAATACAGAAATAGACAACAGTTAAGTGATTATTGAATTCTGTCAACATTGAAAGCAGAAATAATTTATTACAAATCTATTAACACAAATATAAGTATAATATATCTGTAAAAGTACATTTTTGGGGGTTATTTTAAGGTTTTTACAACAGAAAATATTGTATATATAGAGAGCATATATCTTGAAAATCTTCTGCGATTATTTTTTAAAATTTATTTCTTGAAACTTAGATTTATAAATCCGTTTAAATATGGTATGCTCACACACACATTTCTGTAAGTACATTTTTGATCTAATGTATTTGCTTATAAGTAATATTTTGATTTATAAAAAAGTCTCGTCCAGATATATATCCCTTCCTTCCATTAGACAATAATTCAATAGTTTATTTGCGATTAATTAAACAGCAAAATTTAATGTATGCAATATAATTGTTATGTTTAATTGAATTTGCACATTTTGCATTTTGTAATATGAAATTTGTATTCAGTTTTTTCGAATATTGATATGAAATTTCCGGTATGCTTTAAAAAAGGCTTGATTATTAGGGCCTCGGCAATAAATTGATAAGGTCGCGATGCATGCCACTCTCACCTGCAACAGCAACTTGGCGAGATGGAAAACCTTACACTTAGCAACCCTGTTCCGGTGTATATAAATTCATTCGCTCGCAGCTTATTAACCACTTCTCCTCCTGGAACTCTTCAACAGACTGGGAACGGTTTCGTTTCCATCTAACGAACACATCCACTTTTCAACCAATCACAGCACACTCGGGAGAGTAAATCGAAAAGCAGGTCTCCACACTCACGAAACAAATTCTATCTGCTTACACTAACGCATCCAAACCATTACTCACTGAAAATAACTTTTACATCGATACTGAGCTCAAAACACTTTTTAAATTAAGAAATAGAGCACGTAAAATTTACCAATACACTAAAAATCCAAATGACAAATCCACACTCAACAGAATTCAACATAAAATAAATCAGAAAGTTCGATCATTTACACAAAAATAATGGTAGGACAAACTGGCTTCACTAGACGCCGACGACGGCTCCTTATGGGGCCTAGCCAGGGCTTTTAGGAAGAAGAAATCCCCCATCTCAGCCCTCAAAGGCAACACAGGGATCGCCTACACAGATACAGAAAAAGCTGAAACTCTAGCAGACTCGCAAGAGAATCAATTTCAGCTAAACGACATCTCAAATCCAACCTCAGACAACAACCATATCACAGGCGGTTTCTAGATTTCTTAATAACGACGATAACTTTGATGACTCACCTACTAATACTAAACCTTCTAAAATTATAACTATAATTAAAAATTTTAAAATCAAAAAAAGCTCCTGGTCGTGATGGAATCACAAATAAAATGACTACGCATTTTAATAGATCAGTAATTTTGCAAATTACTAACATCATCAACTACAATCTTAACGTTGGTTATTTCCCACAGGCGTGGAAAACAGCTTCAGTTATTCCGATTCTAAAGCCTGGTAAAGATCCCACTCTATCAGACTCATTCCGCCCGATCTCCTTATTTCCGATTCTCAGTAAAATTGCTGAGAAAATTATTCAAAACAGGCTTTACCTGCACCTAAACATTAATGATATACTAATTCCCCAGCAGCATGGCTTCCGTGCTGAACCCTCCACATCACACCAGCTTCTGCGGTGGTGGAGTACATTAAATCAGGGTTTCGAAATCGGAAATTAACCGGTGCTGTTTTCCTCGACATACAAAAGGCATTTGATAGAGTATGGCATGTGGGGCTACTTTACAAATTAATTAAAATCAACACCCATCCCCACCTAATAAAACTAATAGCCCCCTATCTTAACAACAGAACCTTCTCGGTTCGAGTCAATAATTCTCAATCAACTAACCTTCCTATCCAAGCAGGAGTTCCTCAGGGCTCCTCAATTTCTCCTACTCTTTTCAATATTTATGTAAATGATATTCCTAGAACCAGCCCAACCACAATTTGCATGTATGCAGACAACACGGCGATCCGTGCACAAAGTCAAGAATTAAAACTCATTACTCACTTCCTATACAAACACCTATGCAAGATGGAAAATTGATTCTCGACATAGAAAATTGCGTTAAATGACGCAAAAACAGAGACCGTCTTCATCTCACACCATATTAGAAATGAACCACCACATCTTTACCTACACAATACACACACATACCCTGGTCTCACAACAACAAGTACCTAGGAGTAATCCTAGATAAAAGACTCACTTTTAAACAACATATTATACGCATTCGTAAAAATTTTAACATTTCCGTGGCTAAAGTTTTCCCTTAATTGCCCTGAAATCATGTTTATCCTTAAGAAATAAAATGCTTATCTATACTCTGATTCTCAGACCAGTCCTCACTTATGCATGTCCAATTTGGGGTCACGCGGCCTATTCCAATATTAGAATGCTCGAAGCAGCTCAAAACAAAATTATACGTATTATTACAGATGCATCATGGTATATGAGGAATGAAGACCTCAGAAACGCAGTCAAACTTAAAACTTTAAAAGACATTTTCAAACAGATATCAATTAAATTCTTTAATAACATTGACAATCACAATAACAGAGCCATAGCACGCATAGAAAAATACTCATTAAATCCACTAGGCAATAGACTTCGAAACATCCTAATCTAACTTTTCTACATTTTTTTCATTTTTTTACACTCATTTTTATTACAATTCACTCCACTACTATGATAAATCCAATCTACACTCACTACATTAACTGAACTCGCTCTCGACCAATAGGGACAGAGCAGTTCGGCCATTTAGGATTTCTTGCTCTGGTACCGCCTCGGCGGCCAGAGTTCCAAGTAGCGGGCGGGTTCAATGGAGCACCTAGTCCTTTGGCAGGACTCTAATCTCCTATCATGAATTTTGGGAGAGACTGAAACGATTCTATTTTTGCCCATTTTAAATAAAAATAATTGAGATGGATAGCGTTAAAATTGAAGATTACAGATAGTAAAATACTTTCCAGATGTGAAAAGTAAAAATTAAGACGTGGAGCTCTATAAAGGGCTCCGAAGCATGAGAAATGAAAAAAATTTAAGATCTGGATGTAGGCGGAGTTAAACATAGCCAATCCGTGTGCAGCAAGCGTCCGAACGTCCGAGGGTGAGAAAAAATTTGGATAGGTGAGAGGAAGTGATCTGAGTGGCCGAGACAGGAGTTCGGCTAATGGGTAGAAATAGGTCGGAGAAGGACTCCGACCAATCAGAGCGTTCTCGCCGTCCAACAAAGCTGCACGGCGAGGAGAAAGTAAAAATTTAAGAAGATAGTATAGAGATAAGAAATTTTAAAAAGCTATTAAAAATTAGTCAAAATCAGGGTTGACCAGGATGTCTCTTGGTCTTCTAATAAAATAATAGGTATTATAGGGTCTATTTCGTGGAGAGTTGGGTTTTCATGACTGTCAACTTTATTGAAAAATTGTATTGCAAGTTTTTTAATCGTTTGTCTAATAGTGGGGATTTTACATGATTTTCTGAGATCTTTGTTCCTAATATACCAGTGCACATCGAAAATTTGTCTGATAATTGCGTTTTGTGCTGTTTCAATAAGATTAATGTTGGACGTTGCTGCATGTCCCAGACTGGGGAGGCATTGGTGAGGAGAGGTTTCAGGATCAGTGTGTAGATAAGCATTTTATTACGTCTACTTAAATTAGACCTTCTGCAAATTAAGGGGTAGTTAACGCGTACCGCTGCTTTAAATTTATTTTTAACATATGTTATGTGTTGTCGGAAAGTGAGATTTTTATCAATAATGACACCAAGATACTTGGTGTGCTGAGACCAGGGAATTCTTTGATTTTGTAAAATAATTTCCGGAGGTAGTTTTTTATTGGAAAAGAAAACTGCTTCAGTTTTTAACGTATTCAGGGCGATTTTCCAAACAGAGAACCAAGTCTCCAGGTGAGCTAGGTGTTCATTTAAATTATTGATAAGGGTGTTCGGATCGTAGTGTCGTGAGAGTATAGCTGTGTCATCTGCGTACATACATAATCTAGTGTTAGTGCTTTTAGTAATATCGTTGACATACAGGTTAAATAGTACAGGGCCAAGAATTGACCTTGTGCTATCCTGCATTTATTGGCTTTTCTTGTGAGTATGTGTGGTTAATCCTAACTCTGTAAAGGTTCTATTAGAGATATAAGAGTTAATTAGGAGAATTAAAGGGGGTGGATTTTGTAAGTTATTAGTTTGAAGAGGTAGAACGGTGTGCCAGACTCGGTCGAAAGCTTTTTGGATGTCAAGGAAAACAGCAGCCGTGTTCTGATTCATGTCATTTGCTTCTTTGATGTACTCGACTACTCTGAGTAGCTGGTAAGTTGTGGAGTGACGAGGACGGAACCCGTACTGCTCCGGGATAAGGATGTTCTGTGATTCCAGGTAGTCATTAAGTCTGGCTAAAATAATTCTTTCAGACAGCTTACTGAGAACTGGGAGTAGCGAGATTGGGCGGTATGACTCAGGGCGGTTTGGCTTTTCCCGCTTTCAGAATCGGAATCACAACTGCCGTTTTCCATGATGTGGGAAAGTATCTTAATTTGAGCATGTTATCAATAATGTTAGTAATTTTGAATATTATTAGTAGAGGTAGGTTTTTGAGCATTTTATTTGTTATTCCTTCTCTGCCCGGAGATTTTTTGATTTTTACATTTTTTATAGTATTAATGATTTCCGATGGCAGAGGAGGGGGGAGGGGATCAGTGTTATTATTGTTAGTGATGAAGTAAGCATCCACAACGTTTGTGATGATTTCGTCTTTGTGTGGTTCTGTATGTCATTAGTTTGGGAATTGGCTCTCTAGCGAATTAGCAATGAGATCAGTTTTGTGTGTATCGCTGAGAGCAGTACCGTCAGGGCCATTAAGGGCTGAAATCGGGGCGGCTTTCCTTCTGAATGCTCTGGCAATCCCACAGGAATTGTCTTCAGTACTCAGAGTGGAAAGTGTATCCTCCCATACCTGTTGTCTGTAGAGATAAGTTTTTCTTTTAATTTTGTTTTGTAATCTATTTAATTAGTTTTGTGTTGTGGGTGTCTGGTGGTTTGCCAAGTTTTCTTGGCTCGGTTTCTTGCTTTAATCAGGTCTTTAAGCTCACCTGAACAAATGGTTGCTCCGAGTGGATGACTGGTTTTGATGCACTGGCGTGGGCGCTTA
This sequence comes from Trichonephila clavata, assembly GCA_019973975.1. NCBI lineage: Eukaryota > Metazoa > Arthropoda > Arachnida > Araneae > Nephilidae > Trichonephila > Trichonephila clavata. Next base: position 50,659 of record BMAO01031731.1, read on the forward strand.
AAATTTCCTTAGTGAGGTTGTCACTTGGGTGTCAACCTCGTTGGCAGAATTTGCGTCGGGGAGATCAAAGTTGTTTGGGTTAGAGAGGATATTTCGGAATTTGCTCCAGGTAGTGGTGAGTTTTGGTGGGGGAAGTTGGAATTTAGTGGTTCTCGGGAAATGGAGTTTAATGGGGTTGTGGTCAGAGCTAAATTCGGGAATTGATTCAATGGTGCAGGGCCAGTTGAGATTTTTCACCAGTGCATAAACAATTGTTGAGGCTGAAGCAGTTCCGTATCTAGTGGGTGTAGGTGGGCATAGAGATCAATATTATTATTTATGATATAGCTGTAAAGCTTTCTACCTCTGGTGTCGCAACGAGTGCAACCCCACGAGGTGTGCTTCGCGTTAAAATCGCCAACAAGGATGGAAAAATTTTGCAAACTGAAAATTGTGTCGAGGTCGGCACCCATGGTGTTGGAATTACCAGGTGGGATATAAATTGAGGCTCCAGAGTTCCAACACCTAAGACACACCCCTCCTAAAGGGGAGAGTAAGGCTATCCCAGTATTGGTCCATGCATTTTCATCCTAACCAGTTTAAATAGTCGCCTTTTTCAGGCATCGCTCAGGCGAGGGGGAATTGCTGGTCGGTGCAGTTCACCTGCGCCGCTCGGTTCTTTCATCCACTTCTCTCCAAGTCGACAGCTTCGCCGGGCCAGTAAGTGGTTTGACACACACAGATCTCATGAACACACTTACTTCTCACAATAGTTAATGTTGTATTTATTTTACACTCTCACCTAGATTTTCATCTTTGCATTTAAATTTAATTTTTTTCACCTTAATGTAGTTTAATTATTCTAATGGAAATTTTTAGATTTTTCTTATTTTTTGAATTTTAATAATAAGTTTAATTTAGTCTATTCACACCTTTTATGCAGCAAAGGGCTAAGGTAAAGCTGAACCCATGTAACCCCAGCTTTTTCATGATTGGAGTTTGAGCTTCCCTGCGGTAAGCAGGTACTCCGACAAGCATTCAACTTAAATTCTCTTCCTGGACTCGTACAATCCTCCATAGTTCAATAAATTGTTTTTTATTTTAATATGCTAAATTCTTTACTTTAATTTTTGCTCTCTTATTCATATTTATATAAAATTCTACCTTTCGTCAACAATAATCGTGGCGGAGTGCTTAAGCATAAATTATCATAAATATAATATGAAAAAAATTATCTGTGTAGTTTTGGAGTGCACTTGAAAAAACATGATTTTACGTCGTTCCGAAAGTTTCCATCAGTGTTTTGTGTGTTCACATGCAAACATAATTTTCTAAAACTTTTAAATTTCAAAATTTTCTCTAAACTGGACACGATTTCTTAAATAGAGAAAATCAAACTTTTTTTTATGTTTTTAAACATGATATTTATGTATTTTTATATATTTAAACAGCTTCTTACAACAGCAAATGGTATAGTCCATCTGAATTATCTGTATGTACAATTCATTCAGATACTTTTGAATATTTAAGTTTAAAAACTTGTCTGTACATTAAAGAAGCATTTATATTTATACTTAAGTGATATTTTTTTAAATTTTTAGTTTTTTCAAAAACAAATTTTTATTTATCATCACTGAATTCTTTCAAAGTTGTCACCTTTTTGACATATGTGCTCTTAGCTAAATGTTTTTTTTTTGTAATATTTTCAAAATATCACTTCAGTATGCACAAGTATGCATAAGGAATACATAATGTAAACTTGCAATGTATTTATTCACATACAGTAAATTTAGAAGAATTTTATTTTTTTAATACAATTTTGAAAATATAATTTTTAGAAAATAGTGGTTTTGAAAAAAAAATCTTCCTTGTCAAAGTAAGAATTTTCTAAATTCTAAATAATTCTAATTTAAAAACTTGGAAACATTTTGTAACTATAAATCCTGCCACAAAACTAATACAGTAAATCGTACAGTTGTACTCCTATCTAAAGTTAATTGGGTTTGAGTGAATAAACTAAACGAAGGCTTTGCAATTGTTTCAGGATATTTATACGGCAAATATCTGTCAAAAGGGAGCGTGGCCCGCCAGTTGATGATTTTTTAAAAGTCATTTGTACATACTTCTAATTGAAAATATGGCATATGTGTTATTACCCTAGAAAGTTAATGAAATACACATAATTCAGAAATTTCAAAAACTCAAAATAGATCATTTCATGATTTTTACCCTACTGACTGCTCTTAAATGGTGACGTTTCTATATGTCTCTATTTGCGTGTTACGTGGTGAACTGAATAGAGTATAAGGATCCAAAAGTATTTGATGAGAGATTTAATGAATGTATCCGACGCATAGCGGATATTTTCACGATCGGTGCAATTAAATTTTTTTATGGGTTTAAAGTCTTTATAATTACATCTAATAATAAAACATCATAATAATTAATGTAAATTGGATACTTTCTTTGTTTTCTAATAAGAAAGAATTAGTGTTTGCAATCCCGTGCTATATTTTCAATCCCGAGATTACATTATGCAGATCCCAGAGCTTGTCTAGGAATTACGACTGGACAATTTATGAAAAATACTTACACACTAGCATAGTTTAAATTACTTAATAAAACTGAAGCCATAATGAGAAAAAATTGGTTTAATGATATTATTATTTGAAACAATTAAAAACAAAACTTATTTCATCATAAAAAACGAAAATATTACATAATGAATTCAATGAAAATAGTAGAATCCATGGAAAATTGGCTCATTTGAATTAAAAGTCGATATATGTATGAGATTTTCTAAAATCTTACTGTAAATTTAAAACAGAATAAAAGCCTCTATTTTATTTTCATTGAACTATTGTTTTTTATGGGTAATATATTTAGAATTGATAACTATGTGGTAAAACATTCTAAGGATGTAGATTTTTCAAAAATTAAATTAAGAAGTCTGAGCTGAACTTTTTTCCCCAACGAACTCACAAAAACCTTTATACAGTACGTACAAAAGATAGAATGGATTTATATATATAAACATATAAATTTTAATCTAAAATAATTTCAACTTATACAACACCGACAGAAAAAAATACATTCCATTTTATTTTAAATCTTATTAACGTATAACGCTAGAAATTAATCATTATAAGTGCTAAAATTAACAGCAATAAAAACACTCAAAAAACAGACTTTGATATTAAAAATAACAGTATAAATATATTGTATAATTCTTAGTCCAATAAAATTATTTATCTTAACTTCCTGAAAGATTGTCTTTTCGAAATATTTTTAACAGCGTTTATGCGTTAATATATGCAATCGAATTTCAAAATACATTTATAATGATAAAAAAAAACAATAATACTAAATTTATCTCTCTATAAATTAAAAAAAAGAAGAAAACATTGAAATAGCTCACCTATAACTGAGCTAATTCACAAACATTAACAATTCAGAAAGAATTCTAAAAAATGCCTCTTCGATACTTCAAACAGCAATATCACCATAAACAGCTTATACATGATATAAGATAAAATTACTAAAGGTATCTCTTGACAGATAAAAAAGAGAATAAAATCTAAAAACCATTTTTTATTGACTTTACATGGTAATTCACAAAAATGATTCCGCGTGATTCATAATTCAGAAAAAGAAATTCAATTTTATTATAAACATCAGACAAATGTGTCACATTTTTTTATTACTGGGGAGCAGCAACGAATGTGTGTTCCGTAATGTCTCTCTTCGTAAGTGGTAACTCTCAATATAAATTTTATGAGAATTAAATTCTTAGAAATTTTGATGAGGAAAAGCTCAAAATATAATTCAGACAATAAAGAAATCCCGCGATTAGTTATTTTAATCCCGGTGTTTTGGGATTTTTGGAAACACTGGGATTCCGGTGTTGCAAACTCTAGAAATAAGGTTATAAGAGTCTCTCACAAATTTCTGCCACGTTCGGATTGATAATTAATAAATGGCTGTGAGTTGAACCTAGTTTTTGAAGTACATTAAGAGGAACACTAATTTGATATGTGGGGAAAAACAAAAAAAAAATAGGGAGTGGGCAAATTAAAAATTTATTGTTAAATCATTACACAAACCAATGAAACTAAGTAAGCATTTACAAGCATTAACGTTCATATGCAATAAAGGATAATAGGAAAAAGGAATGGAAGGAATATAAGAATGAAGCGGGTGGGGGCAACATATAGTGTACGTGATTGTATAAGTATGGAGGGATGAGGTACCATTTGGCGGTAGAACTAATTATTGTATTATTCCGTGTCACAATCATTACGTTCGCTTCAATCCTTTGTAAAAAGAACTCTTAAGACGCTTTTAACGTCAAAATAATTTTTTTGAAAAGATTCTTCATTCTTTCTTTTAATTTCCCTTAAGCTTTTTATAAGGGATCTGTAGAAACTAACATTATGTGCAATATGCCCTCCATGCTTTGCTGCCCATGGAATTTACGAGAGTGATATTTATATTCAACCAATTAGATATGTGCAGAAGGCACACAAAACATTTGATTCAGGGTGCAAGCTAGATATGTCCAGTTCCACATTCTCCGTAACTATTTGTCTAATTTTCATAGCTTCCAGGTCCTCCATAGAGCTAGGCTTTGATTACACCACCAGCTATAAATTTGTCCATCTATCATTATCAATGACAAAATTGAACTGCAGATGTACACATCAACATCTAGGTCAGTGTGCGCGGTTGAGAAGGGAGATTTGCTTTTTAATTTTTTGAATTCCCATCTTTTCAAATGGTTCATTTTGATACGACAAAAACACTCTTCATTAATATTGACTACGCAGTTTCAAAATAGATTCTAGCGGCTCTTAAGGAGAGAATAAGAAGGCTGAACAAGGGTTAAAGTAATGCCAATGCTGAAAAAACTTTGGAGATTGCAGGAGATTTCAGATAAATTTGGTATTAAATTTCCATACTACTCTATGTAACTTAAGTGTTACAGTAATTAATTCGCATCAGTCTCAACAGCTCTCGTCCATTTAAGCGATATGGTACCCTAAAAATCATTAAACTGCGAAAATTTTTTATTGGCATATTTGAAACCTCAAATCTTTATAAACATGCCTGCAAATTTCCAAGCTTTACCTGCATTTTATCAAGTTATGAAACAATATTTGATGCTGGAAAGCAACTACCACTCCCACATTTCAGATTATCTGCTAGAAAAGAACTGATCATTAATTATTGTTCTACCGCGCTTATACGAAACTGACATTATATATACAGTAACAATAATTTCAAGACATATTTGTGGAATTCATGTACAAATTCTAGTTTGTGAATTGTTTGTTGGGGGAAGAGCAAATGGATTTGGTCAAGGTTTGAAAGTTGTGCTGCTTTTTATGATATTATAATGAATGAAATTGAAACTTCAAAATGGATTCTCCAAACGCACAAATATTAAATTTCATTTTGATAACTCAGATAATTAAAAATTTAATTCGCAAGAATAGAAAAACTTTTCCATTTTTATATAATTGTTTTCGTGATACATAAAGTATATCCCATAGGTGTGAAATTCAACACTTTTATTATTAAAATATTTTAAGATATTTCTTTAAACAACTGCACGTATGCAGTTCTTAGATTTCGGAATATTTTACCTATAAATTGTTATTTGATTTTCATTCATTCGTGTGCAATATTTAACATGTGAAGGCTTTTAATATCAGAGAAATAAAAAATAAAGGCATAAACATCTTTGAAAATGTTGTGAATTAGCTCTGAGACTGTAGTTAGCTCTGAAGTGTGTGTGATTTATTTTTTTTATAATTATTAAGATAAAGTTTTATGAAATATCCATCTTTCTTTCGTTGTTTTCTATGTATTCATTATGACAATATACTGTTTAATTGTTCTACATTTGTGAAATTTTTTATGGTAAGTAGTTTTAAATAAGCTAATTAACATTTCATAAAAGTTTCAAACTATTCGACGAATAATATATCATGCTATTCATTGAATGAAAACTTTAAACTCATATTTCTCCATGTTGAATTTTTGTACAATACTGTTATTCAAAACCCTAAGGCCTTTTTGATACACTATCTGGCCAAACGTATCCGGACACCCCTTCAGAAAGTGGTTCTGGCGAGTGACGCAATTTGATACGTAATTGAAAGCTATAAAAGTGTTGGTAGAGGTTTGTCAGATTGTATTTATGCGTTTGTGAGGCAATGTAAGTCAAGGAGCTTAGTGAGTTTGATCGTGGCAGTATAGTGGGATGCCACCTTTGTGGGAAATCAGTTCGGGAGATTGCGGACATTCTACAGAAGCCTAATCTACTGTGAGTGATGTAATTGTGAAGTGAAAGCGTCGAGGCAGTGAAACGGCAGAAAAACGAACCAGTAGGCCGAAAAAAACTTGGTGAACGCAGCCTCAGAACTCTGAAAAGGGTAGTGAAACAAAATCGCAAGTCCTCATTGGTAGACATTTCTCAGGAGTTCCAAAGTTCATCAGGAAATTAGTGTTAGCAGCAGGACTGTCCCGTCGAGAATTAAAAAACTTGGGATTTCATAGTATGCAGCCTCTCACAAGCCAAACATCACTCCACAGAATGCGAAGCATCGATTGAAATGGTGTTAGAGCTCACCGTCATTGGACTGTGGACATGTGGAAAACTGTTCTTTGAGAGATGAATCTCGCTTTACAGTCTGGCAGTCGGATGGACGCGTCTGGGTTGGCGGATGCCCGGCGAACGTTTCCTTAGTGACTGCATTGTGCCGACTGTTAAGTTTGGTGTGAAGCATAATGGTGTGGGGGTGTTTCGTGGTTTGGCCTGGGTCCGTTAGTTCCTATGATTGGAACATGAACTCTGAGATGTATGTGGACATTCTCGACAATGCTGCACTCCCAACTGTATGGCAATATTTCGGGGAAGGCCTATTTCTCTTCCAGCAGCATAACTGCTCCATTCACACATCGAGGCTTGCACAGACGTGGTTTGACGAAATGGGTGCTCAAAAACTTGACTGGCTTTCTCACAGCCCCGATCTAATTCCCATAGAACATATTTGGGACGAATTAGAGCGCAGATTACGTAGCCAGCCAAATCGACCATCCTCACTGCAAGCACTCACTTCAGCTGTGATGGACGCCTGGAAGGCAATTCCTATGGTCACTATCAAAAATTTGTGGAAAGTCTTCCAAATGTGTGCAGGCTGTCATCCATGCAAAAGGGGCAAACATTATATTAATATGTTCCTCAGGACGCTCCAGTCCATACCACTGGGTGTCCGGATACTTTTGGCCAGATAGTGTAATTGAAGTATGTGTTTGAAATTTTGTATATATGTTCTGAAATGTACGTTTTGTAAAAATGTGCATAAATTTAGCTCTAACATGTTTAGTACTTTTTCTAAAAAAGTTCAAATCAAAATTAATGTTTTTTGAGAATTTTTGAAAGTTTAACTATACAAAAATTAGTAAAAAATGAAGAACAGCAGTAGAAAAAACTCATGCACATTTATGTAGTATATACTAGCTGTACCCGGCTTCGTTCACGTAGAATTTACAAAAAAGTGTTTTGTTCAATTCACAGATCTTACGAAAACTTAATAATTCTGTATTCCACGTTAAGAAATACATACACGCTATATATATATATAGAGAGAGAGAGTTTAATGTCATTTTTTTACTTTGTGAATCAATGTTTTGTTTTTATATTTTTGTGTTCTTTCTGCTTTTTGGTGTTTATTGTTTTATTTTTTTATTTTCTTTGTTTTTTGTTAATTTTTGTGTGGTTTTTTTCGTATAAATTTATTGAACATCCTCTCTATATACAGTATTAAATTTATTGAAAAATCTCTTTATATACAATATTTGGTGTACGATTTTCTTGAGCTAAAACAAAAACGCCAGTGGCATTCCTCGCACGTGAACATGCCACGTATAGTTGGCCATGTGAAAAGCAACTCTTAGTTAAATCTATGTCAACTTTGCTTAACGTTTGCCCTTGTGACTTGTTAATTGTCATAGCAAAGCTGACACTTACAGGGAATTGTAGTCTTTTGAATTCAAACGGGAAATTCGATGGTATTATGGGAATTCGTGGTATAAGTACTATGTTACCTTTTCCGCATCCGGATATTATACGACCTTCTATAACGTTTCTTTGCAATGACACTACTCGCAACCTAGTACCATTGCAAAGTTTTGGTGGGTTTAAATTACGGAGTAGTATGATGGGAACGCCAATCTTAAGTTCTAGCTTGTGAGGAGGTAGACCAGGCACAATTATACTGTTTAAAAATTCTGTTGGATAACTAACCGTTTCATCCGGATTGCAAACTGTATTGATGGAAAGGTATGTTTGTGATTCACCAGGAAGCTTATTTAACATGCGCTGATTAAGCGCAGTAACCTGGTCGTTTATAGGTGCTAAAATGGATCTTTCACACAACCACGAATCTTCTTTTATATTGAGATTGTGAACATCATCATAAATGCTATGTTTTTTTATCAAAATCTGAAATATTTTCATGAATAAAAACCTAACAATGTTTAACATCGATTTCTAATTATTATACTTAAAGTTCAGCTGTTAAAGTTTAAAACAGCTTAAATATAACGAATTAAAAAAACTCACAATTAAGAAATTAAGAACAATTTGAATTATTTTAGAAACAACTACCTACGCAGTTAACTAAATAAAATAACCTAAGAGTAATTTATCAAAATCTGAAATATTTTCATGAATAAAAACCTAACAATGTTTAACATTGATTTCTAATTATTATACTTAAGTTCAGCTGTTAAAGTTTAAAAAGCTTAAATATAACGAATGAAAAAAACTCACAATTAAGAAATTAAGAACAATTTGAATTAAGAAAAACAGAGAGGTAGAAAAATGAAAGATACCTTGAAAATTATTATTCTTCGATTACAATATAAATATTAAGCAAATAATAACTATTGTTTAAATGTGACTAAAAATGTAAATAAAAAAAAAGAGAAAGGATTAAAACTTATCAATTTTTTGTTTCTTGCATTGCTTTTTGCTTATGAAGCCTTGATTTATTATTTTTAAAAGTGCATCCGAAACAGCCGATGCTCTACTTAACTGAACAGTGAGATAACTATCATAAAAAAAAATTATGGCACGTGTCAGCGAATTATGATGTGCGCGTAACACTGTTATGTCTCATGAAGAGCATCGGTCGCCAGTAACCAAAACAACGACTTCATTAGCTCAGCTTGGCGTTCAATTTGGCGTTCATCTTGGCATTCAGTTTCACGTTCACCCGTATAGTTTCCGTTCCCGTAAGAATACGGGAATAAAATATAGCCTATGTTACTCCCCGTTAATGTAGCTTTCCATTAGTGAAAGAATTTTTAAAATCGCACCAGCCGTTTCCGAGATTAGCCGGAACAAACAGACAGACAGACAGACAGACAGACAGACAAAATTTAAAAATTGGTTTTTTGTTATGAGTACCGTATATACTTTTAGTGCATTAAGTAAAAAGCTGCTAATTTGAAATTACAAACAGACACTTCAATTTTATTTATTTGTACAGATTATAAGGTACTTGGAAAACATTTTGAAAGAAAAGAGATATATTTAAAAAGCCTTAGGGTTTAAAATGCTTAGTAACTAAAAATTAATTTTACACACATTTGCAACGAATTAAAATTTTTGTATGGTATTATCATTAAATTACATTATCATTATGGAAATATTATTAAGCACATTGGTCTATATGCTCGTTGGCCTGTCAGATGTGTTTCTACTCGCAACTCACTGTCGCCTGCAATTAACCTGACTAGAGAGCATATCAGGACACCGCAACAGTGGTCTTGTGTGATGTTTTCCGACGAGTCCAGGTTTAGTTTGCAGTCTGATTCGCCGGACTTTCATAAGCGGAGAGCGCTGTACCTCGTTACCGCCAAGAGAACACCATTAAACGACACCGCTACGGTGGGCAGGATGGCTCGTTTGGGAGTGAATATTCTGGTTCCAGAACTGACCTGCATGTTCAGAGTGTAACGATGACACGCCACATCTATCGATGTCATTCGGAACAACATGTACGTTTGTTAGGGCGCCATGACTGCTGAATTTCGTTTATGGATGACAACGTCCGTCCTCAACATGCAAACATTGTAGACGAATGCCTTCCTGACCGGATAGATATCACCCGTAAGGATTGGCCAGCATACTCACAGGACTTGAATCCGCATATGTGAGATATGCCAATGATCGAATTGCAGTCCGTCAAACCTCCCACCTGTCTACCGAACTTCGGAGGGCATTGCTTGACATGGGTAATATTCCCAAGACGATTGATAATTTGATACCAGCATGCGTAGGTGTTGTACTGGATCGTCCGGGAGACATACTCCGTATTAACCGGTCTTACTACCCATGTTATACTGTCTTTTGCAAGTCAGGTTCTTTTGTATGCTCCAGGGTAAAATCGCAATTTTTATTAATTATGTCCAACATATAGCATCTTTTGTTTTACCTTGTTTAATAGTAGACTTCACAACACCAATTTGTTTTGCTTCGTTCTTTCTTTGCCTAAACTTCATTATCCTTAATTTATGGACATGAGTACAAATATATACAAATACTAACACTCATGTTGATAATTTGTATGGCTTTATACTCACCTTTAAATGCCGATTAAAATTACTGATTTGCTCCCCAATGCTGATATAGTCGAATGTATGAGGTATTGACGGGGGTAAAACCAAATAAGCAAAGTCAATGAATAACTAAGTCCGTCGCAAACACTGTCATTGTTCTTTATTGCATTCCGCTGCCTTTCGAATACTTACGGATAATATGCATAGAAGAGATTGTACTTTGGAAAGACACATATATATGTCCGGAGTACTTAAGCGCACTGGCGAGAGAGGCATTTATAAACACCAATGATACTTGAAAGGTTGAAGGCGTATTGTGGACTTAGAGAGAGCGTCAAAGTATTATTACTGACTTTAATACATTGTTATCTCTATGGAGGGGGAGGGGCGTGATGAAAATTATGATTGAATATTGAATCACAAATATTGAACGTTTAAGAGGCACTGCTCTAGCTATATTATTTAGCCAGTTATTTAACTTTTTTAACAGTATGTCAAAGAGTTAACCGAAACTCTGTGTATAGAAGGCGTGATATCCAAACTGTTTACAGATGCTTGACCTTTTATTCTTCATAATGATCACCGAAACACTAAGGTTTTCACACCACGTGCTTTGAAACTTTTCTGGGTGTTTGTCAATATTGATGCTTGGCATAATCAAAATTTAGATAAACAATCACTTTAAAAAATATCCAGAAGTTGGATATAATTGCTTTTACTGTTTTTGTTTCACTTAATTTATTTTACCCTAGTTTTATGTGATACTCAGATGGATTGCTTAAAATACACTTTAATACTATTTGAATTATAATATATATAAGAGAGAGTAATATATATTTGAGCTCCTTTTTTCATTTATTTTACTTTAAATGGCTTTTTCTCATTTTTTGATTTTTCCAGATAATCTAGTATTTAAAATGTTATGGCTGTTTTGCATACATAAGACAGAAACTTTTCAATTGTTTTGTATAATATGTATGATGATTTTCGCTCATAGAATTATTTAAGTAAAATGTTATTCTTTAAATAAAATCTGAAAACAAATCAGCAATTCTTAAATCACATGCATTATCGAAAATACTGAAAAATTAAATTGGCAAAATATAAAATAGAATAATATGAAGGTTAAAGCTCAAAGAAATTGGTAAAATGTTCATAAGTTTTATTCAACAGTTGTAAGGTCATCTGGAATAGGCAATGGTACTATTTTGTGGATGACTCGTCTTAAAATACCTGATGAGGTTTTTAACTTCAATTACTACAAGACCATCATTACCAGGAAACACTTCGAGAATACGCCCCATAGGCCAATCCAACGGCTTGGTGTTGGGATACTTCAAAAGAACAAGCTGGTTAACTTTCAAGTTTGGGTTTTGGACACTCCACTTAGCACGGGTCTGAAGACGAGAAAGATACTCAGTGCTCTAACGATTCCAGAATTTTTTTCTGAGTGTTTGAATAAGTTTCCACCTGGAATGATAAGATAAAGAATCCGAAGGTTCAGGAAAAGATGAAATAGCATTTCCCGTCAAAAAATGTCCCACGAGTTAAAGGGTTAAAATCATTCGGGTCTGAAGAAAGTGGCGACAAAAGTCGGGAATTCAGAACTACTTCGATTTGTGTAACCAACGTATTTAATTCTTCGAAGTTCATGACACCTGATTTTGTTACTCTCAATAAAATGCGTTTCATAGACTTAATGTTTGTTTCCCACAAACCTCCGAAATAGGGATAAAGCAGGTGGAATGAAGTTCCATTCGATTCCCTCTTCTGCACTGAATCGCTGAATTGAGTTGTAAATTTCATTCCAATCATTAAGGATGTTTCTTGCACCCATGAAATTCGTTGCGTTGTCACTCCAAATGATGGACAGCTTGGATCTTCTTGCTATAAATCGTCGGAGACATGCTAGGAAGGCTTCTGTGGTCAAGTTAGATATAAATGTTGTTGTACTTTTTTTACAGTGTCCGGCATGAACAAAATTTTAAAAATAAAAATATCACTCGTAACTTTGTGTTGTTACTAACCACCTGTCTGACGGTGTCAGATGGAAGCTTAAGAAATTCATCGTGACAAAGAGCAAGATGTACTCCTGTCATTATTCGTAACTTTGAGCACCTTACTCAGGTGACAGTACGATTTGGATGGATTCCACCCCAATTTTGAAGGAGAGCACACTAAAAGTGGTCAGGGGCTTCCCATCACTCTTCAATTTCTATCAAATTTACGAGAGGACTTACATCTCGATGGCTATTTAGAATAACCACATGCCACTAAAAGACACTATACATTTATAAAAATCCATCCCTTCTATTTGATTCGAACCCATGCCCTATGGCACAGCAGTCAGTGTTTCTAACCCTATATCGTATGGGCGGTAACACTCTTAATACTAATCATAATCACAGGATTATGAGAAGCACTTCTGAGAGTATTAAAAAATAATTGTTCAGAATATTTAAATTTGTAAAAATAAGTAAAAGTTATAAATTTTGATGTATTTTAGAAACATTTAAATTTAAAACAATTATTTGCTTAAAAATGGTGCTTTTAATCTGAATTGTGTATTTCATGTGCATTCAAATAGGGTACCTGTAAATATTTTCATATAAATATATAAATTAAAAAAAAAATTCGTACCGGTTACCGGTCTCTTTATGGTATTCGACTACGTTCGGAACCATTATTTTTCAAAAACGTACAAACGAATATTTTTTTAGAAATTTAGTGTCACACTTAGGTTAGAATACACGCATAAATGCATCATCATCATCATAAGTGGCAAGACAGCCCCTCGTGGGCCAGTACCTTCCTTTGAAGTGTCCTTTATAATCACCTCTTGGTTACTTTTGTTCTCGTTTATAATCCCAAAGTCAGATACCACTGAGTCTGTCCATCTCAGCCTTGGTCTTCCACGCTTCCGAATCCCAGTGACTCTGAACTGCAGTGTGTTTTTGACAACATAATCATCTGACATTAGAATTATATGGGCTGTTATATCCCTTCTATTTATTTTTATTATTTAATGGTCTCAGATAAGTAATAAAAATTCTATATAATACAAAATTGTATCTTCTTCTCCAGTTATTGTGTTTGTTCAAACCTCCAAGCATACTTCGAATTATTTTTCTCTCAAAGAGGATGCTATTCGATTTTCTACGAGTTTTGTTATTATACAAGTCTCTGATGCATATGTCAAAACTGGTCTAAAAAGAGTTTTGTAAATTAAAAAATTTGTGTTTCTTGAAAGAAATTGAGATTTTAAAAACCTTCTCAGTCTTTAAAAAACATTATTTGCCAGGTATAATTGATTCTGGATTTCATGAGATATTCTGTTAGTAGAGGTAATAATTGATCCTAAGTAGGTTCATCCAATAAAAAGTTAATTAAATTCAATATTTTGGCACAAAAAAAAACACAACATGAACATAGATTACTAATTTTCAAAACATTCAGCTTTTATGGAAAATGGTTCTTGTATAACAATAATATTTTGCCTATATATATATAGCTCAGATCTCTGTACAGAGTCTGAACTAGGATTTTTGAAATATATAGCTTAGAAGTGAAGTTATCCACATTATAATAGATCAGTATGAAGAAATAAAAAAAAAAAACGATAATTATTTCAATTGGTAGAAATTCTGAAAATAATGTAATTTTTTAAGCAAACCTACTTCAGGCTCTCTGGAGAAATTTTAGCTGTATATTAGCATTGAAGCAATTTTTATAAAAGTAGAATGTTTAAGAATAAGTAATTCTAATTTCATTTGCTCCAAAATATTGCAATTAAATTATTCTTTACTGTAATAACATTCCTGAAACAATTTTATACGTGTATTTCAATCTAAGTCACACTAAATATTAAAAAATATATTCCTTTGTATATTTTTGAAGAAGTACGATTCCCAACATAATCTTGGATACATTAACGTCACATAATTCTTTATTTATATGTCATTCTCAACAATTGCATTACAGTAATATTTATAAATTAATGTATTTTAAAGAGTTAATTATAATTAACTGTGCCATCTCTTAACAGGATTGAATAAGCCCCTCGAAACATTTAAGGGCCTCCGATTTAAATCAATGCAATACAAATATACCAGAAATAATGCGGAATATATTATCTTTCTCTTAAATCAGTTACTATTTTGTTACGCCACCCTCTATTCTATATGGTTTAGAAACATATGTGTTATGTTTTACATAATTAATTGGTTTTTCAACTAAGCTGAATTTGTGACGTGGCCCACTGAATCTATCATTTTCATTAAATCTTATTGACTCTTCTATAATTGTTATAGATTACCTATAGAGCATTTTTGAAAATATTTTTACTTATTGTATGGGGAAAAAATCTTTGAAAAAAAGAAAAACTACTATTTTAGGAAGTTAAATATTTTCCATCATTGAATAAAATTTTCTAAGTTATTTTACAATAAAATTCATTTGTTTTTAATTCCTACTATTAGTCCACTCTCTCCCTATATATAGTTATATACATATATCTTATTAAAATTTTCAATCGTTAATACAATACTTTTTAGTAATTCACTGAAGTTCAAAAACATTTTTTAAAGCTTGTAGTGGATGACATTTGATGTTAATACAATTTTTTCAAGCATTAACTCATTATTTACTTTTTTAATTTTAAATTTATTCTGCTTTAATTCTGACAAAGTTAGAACTAGCACCAACAGATGTTGCCAGTAAGTTTTTTTAACGAATTTTTTCTTGGCTTCAAACATGTTTTTAAAACTTGTAGTGCGTGACACTTGATGTGTTGATTCTGTTTTTTTTTCGAATAATAATTCCTTATTTAAATTTAATTTTTTAATAAAATAAAAAAAGTTTTTCTTTGTTGACTTAAGTAAAAATTGACTTAATTTTTTTTTTCGTATAAAAAGTTTTTTCGCAATTTGAACACCCAATACTATGAAAACAAACTTTACAATTGAATAAAATAAAAATTTCATTTTTTCACACAATGTCATATTTATTTCTTCAGTTTATTTGATTCAAGAATTAAACTTTAGAATTATATTATTATGTAACTGAAGAAAAAGCAGGAAGTTCAAATAACTAATATTTTCTAAAATCCATCGTAACTATTCCATTTAAAACTCTCCTCCCTCAATAGTTACAAGCTCAGCAATTGCAACCCACTCAGATTCGCAGCGGAACATCCCTCAGAGGGCCTCCCAGGGAATTACTCCTCAGAGTACCTTACTAGCGCATACAAAAGCATCGCCTTCAAGCGGAGAATCACGTAGGGCCCATTGAAAGTCCAGTCCTTGGGCGCCGAAGAGGTGGTCATTGTCTGGAGGACAATGGCTATTTAGTGCAGCGGAGAATTGGGAATTTTGCACACTGTTAAATCCAAGAGGAGGAAGATGATTTTAGGCTGGATTCAAGTCGTAATATGTTTCGAATCGTATAAAGAAGTGTTTCTTGAGTTTAATGGAACGTTTAAATGTTCTGGAAGTGAAATTGCGTGATTCTGATTTATAACTCAAATCAAAGTACGCTATATAAAGTTCTTGAGTGTACAAGGAATTTGTAATTATGTGTGTGTAAATGTATATATATATATATACAATATACAATTACACATAATATGTATATATATATATACTACATTCTCTCTCTCTCTCTCTCTCTATATATATATATATATATTCTCTACTATAGAGAGATGAATAATCAATAGTCATCAAAACTTAAAAAGTTGAAATAGTGAGATAAACCAGAGATAAGATTAAAGAAGAAATAAGTTAAAAATTATAAAAAAATTAATAGAATTTAAAATACATAAATATAGGGATGCTACAATATTATAAACAATTCTTAGTACAGCTCTTATATATAAAATAATTTATATAAACGTAGTGTCTAACCTGTTTTTTGAGCAGATTTATATATTTTTAAATACTCAGTGAAATTCTCTATTATAGAGAGATGAAACCTAATTAAAACTGAAGCCAAAAAAGCCGAAATTGAAAAATAAAGCAGACATAAGATTTAGAAAAATATATATTAAAAATTATAAAAATGTTATTTAAAATACATATATGAATGCTGAAGTATTATAAACGTTATATATTGACTTTGGACAGCTCTTATATATAAAAATAATTTATAAAAAATTGGGGTTTAATATTTTTTTCATCAGGTAACCTTTCACCTTTCTGTCAATAATACTGATCAAAATTCTATTCAAAATGATGAATATAATATCTAAATCCATTACAAGAAAATGGTAAGTTACCTAAAATTTGCACTGCACTGAAATATGCATGTCCCGCGTTAAATCTGAGTACAATAAACAAGTTTTTGCCAGATTTTAGACCCAAATACAAATACAGAGTACTGAATTGACTGATATATATATATATATATATATATATATATATATCTGACTCCAAAATTTCTTAAAAATTCTATTAAATTCGGAACTAAAACTGATGATGTTAAAACTAATATTACACATTCGCTCAAAAAGCCACAAAATATAATATGCTTTGATAATATGATTTTTTTGTAAATTATGGATCACGATTTGTACTAACCCAGAGATGATTTGAAGAATCCTTTCATTTTTAGTGGATCTCCTCTGAACAAAAGAAACTGGCTTGTTGAAATATAAGTTTTTAAGTCTAATTGTTTCAAAATAAGACTCTTTTTTTTTATCTATAATGCCTATCATATATCTGGGAGTCGATTTCTGCAAAACACTTTATTAGAGGATATCCATTTAACAAAAGAAGCATGCTTACCAAATTTCAAGTCTGCAACTCTACTGGTTTAAAAATTTAACTTTTTACTTTTACCTATAATGGCTCTTCAACTTCTTTTGGAAATCAGTTTCAAAAAATCCCGTTCACAGAGGATTTCTACTCAATAGAAGACATATTTATGTCAAATTTAAAGTCTGCTAGTCTTACAGTTAAAAAACGGTTTTTTCTTAAAAATAAAAAAAAAATCTTTAATGTCCACATAACAATCCTGCAGTCCCTTCTCTTTGGGTGTGGATTTTTGTCAAACTCGAACTAAATAAAATCTCTACTAAAATTTTAAAAAAAAACGCTTGCCGAATTTTAAGACTGGGAGTCTAATAATTATAGACATATTGTGATGTGAGAGTGAAACACTTTTTTTTTTCATTTTCTTCAAAGTGTGATAAAAAAGAAAAGAGACAAAGTGTGTAAATTGAAAAAAGAGTGGAATTGGCAACAATTGTTTTGGTGACTCTTCTATCCATGTGGCCATTTTCGCCAAAATCGATCGCTCCAGTTAGGAGTACTGCGTCATCCAGTGAACATGTGCAACTGCATTCTGCCGGAAAAATGTCGAATCAGCATCAAGGTTTTTGTGAAACTTAAGAAATCAGCACGAAAATATTTCAATTACTAACCGAGGCTTATGGAGATGAAAATTTGTCTAATGCATACGTGTTTGAATGGTATGAAAAATTTATAGGTGGAACAGAGAGTAAGTGAGAAGATGAGGAACCTGCTGTGCACCTAAGGTCAGTGATTACTGACTAAAACATAGCCAAAGTTCATGATATGAGTGAGTTCCCACTCCCGTCAGTGGTGAGACTGTTAATCAGCACTACTACATTGAAATACTAAAATGACTTCGTGAAAAAATTAGGGAAAAAATGCCAAACTTGGGGAGTGATGGATGGCTGTTGCCCTATGACAATGTACCCGCTCACACGGTCCATCTGTCAAGCAGTTTCCGACCTTCAAAAACATTATTGTAATGGGGAATCTTTCTTATTCACCTGATTTGGTCCCATGCGATTTTGTTTATTTCTTACAGTTAAATCTTGTTTTAAAGGAAATCTTTTTGCATCAGTTTTAGAGTTACAGGGTATAAAACGAAGAATCTTCTGAAGGGCCTTCCAAAAACCTCGTTACAAAACTGTTACTAGCAATGGTAACTCCGAATGCAAAAATTTTGAATTTGAAGGTAACACTGTCATGGAGAACTGATTCTGTAAGTACAATTATTTACTGGATCAGTCTCGTTTTTTATTTTGTGTCTTATATTATAAGTAATATTATATATAGTAATTATTATATTATAGTAATATAATAATTATCATAATAATCTCATATATTATAAGTAATCGCTCAATATTGTACATAGAGAGGAACAGAGAGTTCGGCTAACAATAAAACTGAATAAACCCGACTTTTATTTGTTTGAAAGCTATTTTTAGTAAGAAATGTTTATAATACTGCAAAATCCATCTGTTTATGTTTAGAAAATCCCAATGATATAATTAATTATATTTAGAATTCAAGTCATTTCCTCTCGAAGAGTTTACTTAAATTTATACGAAATATAATGTATCGATGAGATGGTAATCATTCATAGTCATGGAAGTGTAGTCGGGACTGCAAAAAATCATCTTGAGTTGAATGACATCATTGTTTATTTAACTTTAATATCCGGATATTTAATTTGAACATGCGCTTCGCTCAAGGGCAAAATTACAAGAGAGGGTTATTTGTAATAAACGATGGAGCTGTGACGAGTGAATAACCAAACGAATCCAATATATGACGCAGGCGCGTTACAGACAGACCCTCTACGAAATCCATAGCAAGAAAATCTATCACGTGACGGTAGACGCACTATCGGTAGAGCCATCGATGGACGTACTAGCGGATAGCCTCACTCACAAGCTTGTCACGAACTGAACCTTGAATCCCAGGTGGGGGAAAGCATTCGGACTTTGCCGGCTCGCGCAGGAGTCTTGTATACCGTGCACGGAGGCACTTTTTTTCTACTTTAACACTACTTCTGTATTACTTGTAACAAAACATCTTTGATACAATTCCACTAATGTAAATCCCTTCCACGATTGTATTAATTTACAAATATTTTATTTAAGAAAATTAAAACCTTAAGATATAAGATAAGTATACACCATAAAAGAACATTTATTTATATTTAAAAAACCAGAACATCATACACACATTCAAAAAACCGATTTTCAATTTTAGTGTTAAAAAACAATGCATATTTTTCTGAATATAAAAATGTATAACACTTATATATTCATTGAAAAAATAACTTTAAAATATGAAAAATGTAATTGACAAAATTGAAAACAAACGTTTACCAATATATTAAGATTTTTCACTTTTTCTCCACAGCCTAATTTTTTTGCTTTTAGGTACGTTTTAAGAAGAAAAAAAACTATTGCAAAATATATGTTTCCAAAATTTTTCTATATTTCTATACAGATTACTTGCACATATATTGAGCCTATTTTTTTAGTCGAAGTAGTACACAGATTTTAGAAGAAATGGTTTTCAATATGCATGAAAAAAGGAGAGGGGATAGAAATTTTCAAAATTACAAAGATTTATAACTTTTTAAAGAAACTCTCTTTTAATATTTTACTGAAAAAAATAGATTCACTCTACCTTTTGTGTTTTGTTTTATATATGTACAAAAACTATTTTACTTATATAAATATATATTTAAAATACACTTTTTAAAAAAAATGGTACCTAAACATAAGCATGCATTATGAGATCTCAAAAATTAAGTCCAACTTAAATTTAACTAAAAAAAATATTTTTGTATTTCTCCAGAATAATTGAATATATATTCATTACAGCGTTTCTCAAACTTTAGATTATGCCCCCCTGAAGGGACGTGATAACTTTTCGAAAGCAGCACGAGCATATTGAAAAGTCGTAAAAAAAATAAAAAATTATTCATTTAATGAAAGTAAACATATAAAACACATTCTCACAATTTAAAAACTAAATTTCCCATTTACACTGATATAATACACTTATAAATGTATCAGTCCTGCACAATGCGTTTCGTAATTAATTTAATTTTAATAAGTTTTATAATTATCAGTGATCCCATGGGCTTGACATATATAAAATTATATACAAAAACTAACACTTATCTTGATAATTTGTACGGTTTATAATTAATCCCCTAATTGCCTATGAAAATTACCCGATTCATTCCCCAATGCCACATGCAGAATACGTAGTCGAGCGTATGCGATGCATTGGGAGGAGGGGGGGGGGAGAAAAATAAATAACAAGTTCTCTGAAATAAGTAAATCCTTCACAAGCACCGACAAAGTTCTTTTATTTCATTTCAAAGCCTCTAGATTAATTTTATGGATAGCATTGTAATGAAAAAATAGTATTTCGGAGAGATGAATGTATACGTCCGAGGCAATTAGCGCTTTGGGATAATGAGACGTTTATATACGCCGGCGACATTTAAGAGATTAAAGTCATGTTGCAGCTTTAGCGTCGTATTGTTTCGTTTATAGTATTACTGAATTCAATACATTGTTATTGTACGGAGTGAATGAGTGAAATAATATTAACGTTGCACTCTTTATCTACACGACGGCTTTTGGCGACGGACCTCGTAATTTTTAACCATGGTCAAGTGACAAGGACGACAACTGAGCTGCCCTCCCTCCTAGCTTCTACACCAAACCAACGGGAGAACGTTTGACCTCTCGACAAATTTACCGTGCATCGCTCCCCTACATGGCGGGTCTTCAGTGGTACTCGGCTTGAAGCTCATGACATGCCAGCCATGATCCGATACCTTGACCACTTGACTACTGCGGGTAGCCATTAAACGGAAAGGGGAGTGCGATAAAAAAAAATATGGTTGAATATTGAGTCGAAAGTACTGGAAGTTTGAGAAGCACTATTTTATTAAGATCACAAAAAAATAATAATAAATTTAAGTTCTACTGGAAATTTTTAAAGATATATGCCCCATAAACACAGAGTGTTTGGGGGGAGGGCATTTTACTCTTTCGAGCCTGTACTAGTTCCCTTAATACACTTTATTATTTTTTTCCTATTTTGAGTTTCTCTTTCACTTAAAAATTAATGACATCGAAAAATGAACTATAAATAGTCTCATTTTTTTAATTTTTTCAGTACTACTAAATAGAACCTACGAGTAGAGCAAACTGAAAATACCTTCTACTTTTGACAAACTTCTCATGTTTAAAGTTACTTGTATTTTAATTTACATAGTAAGAAACAAAAACAAAACCATTTTAAAGCTTAAAAACCAAGTTAAGAAACTTTTCCATACTTATTAAGCTGTACTGTCTCTTAATACAACTGTACATCTTCTTTAAAAGCTCGAAAAATATTTATCTTAATACTCTACAAGGAAACGCAGTCCGCTTGCACCTTTTGTTCAAGTAAGGTATGCATTACTTAAGCTCTTTAGAAGTTCTGAACCATTTTCCACTAATGCATTGTGTGTGCCGAGTTTCAAAAGATTAAGGTTTTGTATAAGCCATGAATGAATAATGTATTGCATTTTGCTAAGAAGAATACTTCTTTTTACGAACTAAGTTAAGTAACATTAGAAGTCGTTTTATCCCCTGAATTTATTTAATACTCTTAATACTTTGTGAGGAATTAAAAAGTAATCACTTTTAAAAAAGGGTGCAGAAATATAATATTTGGAATCGACTTTCAGAATAATTTAGGAAGTAGTTTCCAAAGTTTCGCATTAATTTGATTTACTGTTAAATTAAATTGACTTACACGGTGTGCTAATAACTTTTAAAGAATGTGTGTGGGAAACCAATTTTCAGTGAATGACATTTAAGCATTATAAACATTATTGTGTTCAGTAGGGTTTCAAAATACGAAGTTATTAATGAACAATAAATTCAAAGCAAGTGGAGACGACTGTGAAAAAAGAAAATGTATAAAAAAGCGGTTTTGTCTTACTTTAATTTTTAACTTAAAACTCGTTTTCTTCAGAATAGTTGTGAGTTGTTTGGGCATAATTTGAAATTCGAAAAGGATAACAAAACAATAAATATGTGTTGAGTACTATTTTGTAATATTTTTTCTAGTGATATATATGTAACATAAAAATAGATATCTATATTCGTAACATTTAAAGTAAAACTTGCAGGATGCAAAATGAATGCAATATTTCATTATTCTTTCCCCCACCAGACACAAAACCTTCCCTTTAAACTTATAAACGCCTTTTTCTAAAGGTACTGCAACAGTAGAGCCCTGGAAAACTCTTAAATCATGGCTTTTGTGGAATTTGCCTATTCTCTAGCTCTTCTGGCTTTCCCTATTTAAATATCATCAGCCTCCTAAGTCAAGGTTCTTTCGCCTGTGAAAAAGCATTGTAACATGTTGTACCAATGTTCTCTCTATAAAGGAACCCCGTACCTCAGCGTTTCTCAAACTGTGGGGAGCGCTCCGCTAGGGGGGCGTGATAACCCTACCAGGGGGCGCGAGCCTATTGAAAAGTCGAAAGCAAAAGATTATTTAAAAAAATTATTAATTTACTGAAAGAAACCAAATAAAATACATTCTGACATAATAAAATATAAAATACACATTTACACTCTGATATAATACAATATATATATCTCATAAATATATCAGTAATGCGCAATGTATTTTATTATTAATTTAACACTACTAAACTAAGAACAAGTTTCGTAATAACAAGGGACCCCATGGGCTTGTCATATATTAACTTATATGCAAAAATTAACACTTATCTTGATAATTTGTACGGTTTATAATTTTATCCCATAAATGCCGATTAAATATTAAGCAATTCGCTTACCAATGCCCCGTTTAACATGTAGGCAAGCGTATGGGGTGTATTGGGGGTGGGGTGGAAAAGGAATAAATAAGCAAATTCTCTGAAATAAGTAAAACCTTCGCAAGCAACATACACTGTCAAGGTCATTTTATTGCATTCCAAAGACTTAGGAATAATTTTATGGATAGCAATGCACAGAAAAGATCGTATTTTGGAAAGACGTATATATACGTCCGGGGAAATTAACGCACTGACTGAGAGAGACGTTTATATACGTAAAAGTATAGTATAATTGAACTCAATACATTGTTATTGTCTGGATGGGGGCGCGATGAAAATTATGCTTGAATGTTGGGTAGCAAATATTGAAAGTTTGAGAAGCACTGCCGTACCTTCAATAAAGATTTTGAATTCTATAGTTGTCGTTACTGGGTCGTTGAAACATTACATATATTGTTGTGTAGATCAGGGTTTGCGGAATTTATGTTGAAGAACAAAGCAGTTCAACAAAATCGATGCAACTTATTGTCGACAACAAGCGTAAAATTACAGGATACAGCAGCTGAATTTTCACAATAAGTTACAAAAAGTTTCACTCCTTCTACAACTCTCATTTTTCAGTAAATAAAAATACAGTTACGTAACATTTAAGAATATCCTCGAGCAACCACTCAATCGTAGGCCAAGTGACAGCCGAAGTAGTAGAAACTCGGTTTCAGCAAGTGACCGCTATTTATAGAGAACTCGGCTAGCATTCAGTGTTTTCTCGAAAACCGCCTATAATATTTAACCCGCGATCATTCGCGCGGTTGTGTACCCCAGCAACAAAAAAAAGTTTCCTAAAATTCCACAAAAAAAAAATGCGCAGAACCACGATTTTTTCTGTAGCTGCACATTTTAGGTCATTGAACTTTCAGGAATGATGCAATCACTCTCGCTCAGACGATTGGAACGTAACGACCTTTAAAATTTTATCTGGGGTGCTGAGAGCTCCCCGCGAGTAATTAAAATATATTGTCGTACTCGAAGCATCAAAAAAATTGGGTAAGTTTTACTCTTATGTTTAAATTTTTTTTCAAATGTATTAATATGCATGCATAGTTTATTTAAAATTTCAATAATTCTAGTATAGAAATAATATAAAACTTAAAAATAATTGTAAAATATAAGTGTTTGTTAAAAATTTTTGAAACACATTTTAGGACAAGGTTTTAGGAAATGCTATCTTATTTCTGGATTTTTTGGAGATATTTGGTTTTATGGAGATGGTGTAGCTAATCTACACCATCTGGGATAAGAAACAACAACAAAAACACAGAAATTATTGCAAAAATTCCATGGGAGTGGGAGCAACAGCGACTCTGTCATCTATTAGATACTGTATCCACAGATTCTGAGGATGAACTACGTGATTTCGAAGACTGTGTAATTTCAGAAGAAGAGCACCGTATTGCACAATCTGTTCATCCATAGATACGGCGCAAAAATTGGAAGAAACTTGAGCAAAAAACAACAAATAAATTGACGGAAACATGTGATTGGCAAAATAATCTAAAGAAGCTTTACTGACACAGAAGATAGTAAAAAGAGCATTAATTCACCAAAAAAGGGGATCTGCATTGTTTGTCCACGGGTAAAAAATGTAAAAACCAATTCTTTTTGCCTTCAATGTAAGAAAAACACGTGTTTATACTCCATATGAATACAGTCTGCTCTGAATGCTTGGAAAATGATTAAAATATTTGTTTTCTACTTTCTACTATCGTTAACATTAATTACAAAGTCAGTTTATTAATGGTATATACGTTTCACTTGTGGCTTATGAAAAAATATAAAATTATGCGTTTTAAAATGAAAATTTTGTAGGTTAAGTTTAAAGTAATGTTAGTCTTATTCCTATGCAATAAATTTAATAATTTCATTTGCATAGTACAAAAAACATCATGTACTTTTTAAATATGTATCGCGATTAACTTAATTTTTTTTTCACACTTGAATACACGTGTTAAAAGCTTGGGGTGTTCTCTACACCCCGTGAGTAACGACGGTAGCAAAAATAGGTGCAAGTGACTGCGGGTTAAAAAAGGTTTTTCACGCGTAGTGTAACATTTTCAATTACTTCCAAAGCTAAGAACTTTCGAAGATATTTTTATTTCCGTAGCTCAATGCAAGAACAACCAATATCCAAATACCATTATGTTCGAATTAAGATGCCAAGTGTCATGAAAAAACTGTTCTAATGAATGAAACCATTAGAAATTTCAAGTTTACGCTAAAAAATATAATTTACTTTCATTGTTGCTGCTTATAAAAATCATTTCAATCTATTTTTTTAATTTCCTTAAAGTATCTGACTGCCCTAAAATTGTGAATTTTGCCAAAAATTGACAATTTGTTTATAATTTTATTTTATAGGCCATCATATAACTTTATAAAAATACCAAGTTTATTACTTTCTAATCACTACAGCAAAAACTAGTGTTTTAGTAAAAGCACTAGTATCAATAATCACAAGTGTTTTAGTAAAAGCAGATGCCCTTATTTTAAACTAGATGTCATATTTTTAAACGCGTTTTACTAGAAATGTATTTTTTTGAAAATGCTTGAATGGCGAATGGGACAGCGATTGCTCAAAAAGTTTTGAAAATAATTCACTGAAATTTTTTGTGTCTGTTCTGTATAATAGTAGAAGTGTTTAACCTTCAGATTTATCGATTACTGTTTCATTACAAAATTTAATCACTGTTTTTTAATCTGTAATATAATCACTGTTTTTTAAAGAAATTTCAAATAATAATTAAGATTAAGTGTTCTGGTTTTTGTAAAAATTAAAATCTCTTATTCTGAAGGTCATTTTAAAATGAATAATGTAGCAACACATCAGATAATTGAATATTTGTTTATAAAATTTTGGTTCAGAATGGGACCCGTATACGTTAGTTTTTCTAAAATTTTACCCATTTTTTCTCATTTTAATAATAATAATTTCTTTTTCTCTCCCTAATTTTTACATACTTTTCTTTAAATTTTATAAGCAAATCTAAAAACCACAAAGAAAAAATAATCCCCATATCTGCATCTTTTTTTTAAAAAAAAAGTTGTCGCAAGTAGTCGGGTAGTTCAAACATGTCACAAAATACAGAATGTGTTTTGTCACTCGTATTAAGGGTTCAAGTGCATCTCTTGCTTATATTCAAGAATTCTCCCAAACTCATGTATGCGAATAAGCAAACAATGTTAGAAATCACTTAAAGGAGTGTCTTACCAAGGTGCCGTTTATAACAATAAATTATACATTTACTGCTTTAGAACAAATTTTAATAATTTCACTAATTCCCAATACCTTTGTCACAATAAAGAGCAATTTAATATACAAATCATAAGTCTGTCATTAGTTTAATTTTAGAAGCCACTAAGAAAATGGTTTTCTATAGGATAATTATAAAGGAGAGGAGAAAAGAGAGAAAGAATTAATTTTAGTAGATATAATTAGTTTTTCAAGTCCTACTATTAGCTCACTCTCTCCCTATATATATATATATGTGTGTGTGTGTGTGTTTGTGTGTGTGTGTAAGGATAATTAAATTACGTCTAAAATTAAATCCCAAGATAACTTCTAATTTTTATGTTCCCGTTACATCTTCAAGTATTAAATTTATTATCAAGTTCGGGATTGAAGAAAACAGGGACTTAAGCAGAACTTTGCCGCTCTGGCCATTAATTTTTAATACCTAGTATGTCATGCTTAAACTTTCAAATATATCTCTCCAATAAGAAGCGCACTTGAAGAACATATGACTTGTGAAGGGGCCGCCTATTCTGATATTTAATACGTGTCCGTCTCTCTCTCTCTAAGTAATCATATCCAAAATTGGTTTCATGGAATAAAAACAGTTCAAAATAAAATGTCTTGGTGCTCACTCGAAAAAACACGACAGCAATATATATAAAAATAAATTAGTGGCGCAACAGCCCATGAGAACAGACCTTGGGCATTGAGGTGCATAAGCAGATGTTCCGGTCAGGTGGTCAGTCTGACGCTACACAAATATATATATATATATATATATATATATATTCATATATATATATATATATATATATTGCTCAAATTTTCAATCTTTAATAAAACATTTTCTATTCATCATTTAAGTTCAAATATATTTTTTAAACTAGTGGATGACACATAATGTTAATATAGTTTTTTTTTAAAATATTACTTCATTAATTTAATTAAGAATTGAATAAACAGAAACAAAAATAATAGTCCAACAGCATTTTTTGCTCCCTGTAGCGCAATGGATAGCGCGTTGCACTTCTAATCCAAAAGTCGTGGGTTTGAATAATAAAACGTCTTAATATGTGAGGTAGTAGTTATTCAAGTCATAATATTTGCATTAAAATATAGAAATACAATTTTTTCAATGAGATGAGTGAACTGATGAAAGGGTCATCTTATTACAATTCAAAGACTAATACTGTTTTCTGTTCAAAACCATGAAATATCTGAGGCATTTCTTCAAATCGACAAATCATGCAGAAAGTAAAACTAAACAGCTGATTAGATCCAAGATTCTTTAATATTGCTACATTTTGGACAAGTTACTGCATATAATGTCCAGATACCGTTCCTTCTATTTAAACCTGTATAAACGACCGTACCCGCGATTGGTCCGACTTCCACCGTGCGACGATTGTACTTTATATAAACCTCTATATAAAAATATACTTTTATTCTAATTTTTTATCAAATCGTAAAAATCTTTACTGATTTATTTAAGGTTCATGACAGAGAAAATGGATTACACCAGTGCTTCTCAAATTTTCACTATTGGCGATCCAATTTTCAATCATAATTTTAATCACGCTCCTTATACAAAATAATGTATTGAATTAAATAATAATGCCTTTGGCGCTAAAGCTACAATACAAACTTAATAATAAACCGAACAAATTAACAAGATAAGTATTAAATTTTGTAAGTCTTACTTTTAGATAATATATATTTTAAGCAAATTACTTTTAAGTAATAGGATAATTATTATGTTATTTTTTTCCTTTCGCTAATTTTTAAATTGGAGCAGATTGCAAAATGATAATTAGTTAAATAAATATTTCCTCCATGATCCACATTTCTAAATGTAGAAATGTCATTAGAAAATTAGTTTACGGTCTATGTTGCTCACTATCATATCCAGCACATCTAGCATTCTCGCGAACGTCTGCGTGAGTTTGGGAAACTAACTTATCGGACGTCTCGGCAAAATGTGTAAAAATGATGTACCTTGTAGAATTCCAGTTAGTCTTGGTCGATTCGTTACTTCTATAACTACTGAATCTAATGTACATTTTATAATTTGCGCTTTAGTTGTAATTCACAGTATTAAGTATTTACTGCAGTAGATTAACAAAAACATGGATAAATGTTTAAGTCATAAGCGATAATTCGTCGATAATAAAGCATCAACAAGTGCACAGTTCCGAAAGTAAAATCAAGTAAGTATTCTCAAAAATATTTAAATTTTCGATTTACCACTACAAAAGTAAATGAAGAAGAAAAGCCCCTGTGAGTTATTTGTTCAAAAATATATTGGTAGCAGACAGTATGTAATAAACGTAACCCGAAAACTTAAAAAAAAAACTTTAGAAACGCTTCATGGTGAGAACATTAACAAGCCTCGAGAGTTCCTTGAATTAAAATCATATAAAAAACAAAAAGCATTTAAAAAAAAATTTTGTGAATGAAAAAGCTTTATTTGAATCTTACAAAGTATCATACAAAATAGCCAGATGTAAAAAGCCTCACACTACTGTCGAAGATAGCTTATTTTCCCATCAGCAATTGAGATAATAGAAACCATGTTTGGAGACAATTTTGCCACAATTGCAGTCTATGGACTGCAACTCTTTGGGAAAATCAACTGTGATATTAAGCCTCAGAGAATTAGCATTTAGAATTATAGTTCAGTGATAGAAAAGAATGTAAATTCTGATAAAGAATAATTGTGTTATTTTTTTAATGCTTATAGCGAGGAGACATCAAAATGTCTTAACCCGGGAGCAGGTGCGATACGAACGTTACGTCACGCGGGGTGACTGAGTCATCTCAATCCTATTTTTTATAATTATTTTTGTTGTACACGATAAAAATCACAATTCAAGTGAATAATTTAATTTTTCAATGACTTTTCAATTTTTTCTTTGATAACTTGAGAAAAAATCCAATAAAACTGAACAAAAACCTTAAGATTGTAAAGAAACGTTTGCTGCTTTCAAAAAGAGGGAAATATGTGACAAATACATTTTAGTTCCGATGAAGACTGTCATATAGGAGGATACTGTCAAGGTCACTGGTAAAAAATAAACAGTGTCCCCGAAAGTAACGATTTCGCAAGCCTATGATTAATTACTTTGCGCATCGCGCGAACGCTACCAGGTTAAAAGTGTATTCGAAAAAGAAATATTGATGTTAATTCTAAAAATGAACTCTGTAAAACGTTTCTCACTATGCTTTAAATGTTTCTGCATATTCATAAAAAATAAATCTTCGTGAAATAATCCTTCAATCATCTGTGCTTTTCGAAATATCATAAAACTCTTTCACTTGTATTAAAGCACAACAGAAATATATTATTTACAACTTCCCTAAATGACAGTGATGAAATGTTTATCTTTCTACAATTTTTCTCTGATTCTGGGTTTTGTTTTTTCTCTGAATGAGTAGTATTTTAGATTTAAAAAGAAAACGCAATAAAAAAAATCTCTCATCGTAGAATTATAGCAAATCAAACAAAATGTTTTTTTTATTTGGTTATAGGATCAAAGATAGCTTGAAGTAGAGATGACGTAATATTGCGAGATGATATATATAAATTTTTCAGTGTAAATGTGTATTTTTTATATTGTCAGAAAATGTTTTGTTTTTTCCATTCCAGTAAATTAAATTTTTTGGAACTGTTATTTTCGATATGCTCGCGCCCCCCGTTGTAGGGTTGTCAGGCTTCCCTACAGTTTGAAAAACGCTGGGTTACACATGTCTTACATTTTGAAAAACATTTCGCTGACCCTCTAATATTGTATACGCCCCCCAAAATTAATTTTAATTAGTCATGGACTCCTGAACAATAACAATGAACCCCAAACGTCCATAGAAACCACTTAGAAAGTCTATGGTCTAAAATATAGCACTTCAAAATATTTGTTTATCTGGTTAGTAGTGTAGTTTTTGTTTGTGTTTTTGATCCCCCCCCCTTAGATGTCAAGTAAATACAAAATATTTTCCTTCGTTTTCAACCAAAAAGCAGTATTATTACTTGCATTGCTACGAAGACAAAGTATGTTACGTAAGTATTTTTGAATACAATTGATATCTTGTTGTACATAAATTTCTTAAACAAAGCTATATATTAAATAAAGTTTATAAAATAGTCTTATTTTATCATATTCTTCAAGGTAATTTTCATCAAAGTTAACTCTACATTTCACATGCAAGATATGTCATACCCATCGCCAAACTTTTTTCCAAGACACCATCTAAACCATAGGTTCCCAACCTTTTTTGAGCTAGAGCCCACTTTTCTAGTGAATGTTTCGATATCGCCCCCTTTTTTAGTGAATATTTCGATACCGCCCCTTTTCTAATGAATATTTCGATACCGCCCCCTCCCCTAGAGGAATAAAAGTGTACTTAATACATGGTGAAAACAAGAGTTAAGTTTTAAAACATATCCTAAAACTAATAGAATATATTTTTTAATTTAATTTTTCTAAAGCTCCATTTTTTTTTATTTGCGAATCTGAAATAGCTGTTGCCACAAATATAATTAACTGTGTAATATTATATATTTTAGTCATAAATAGGATAGAGTGTAGGAATTGAAATGCTACTGAATTTCTTCTTCATTTAAAAGAGTGGAAGGAAGTTTTAGCTTATACCTGTTATAAAGACAGGCTGGGGTTTTGATAATACGAAGATAAATATAAATTGACAATTTCAGCTTTTAAAGAATCACACGTTAATTCCTGATTAACATATTTTTTTATGTTTCTTGGATAATATTCGTAATGAAATCCAGTGGACGAAACATTTTCCCTACTGCTCACAGACAAAGAAAACATGTGCACTACAGAAATTAAAATTTACTATATCATTCGGTTTAATGTAGTTCTGAATGTATTGTAATATTTAAGTTTTTTATGCACTTCCCGAACTACCGAACCATGCGAATTTTCGTACATGTAATATAGAAATTATTTGAATACATACAATCAACATAAGTAAATAGCTTTAAAGTTTACTTTTGTTAGTAATAATCAGAGAGTTTTCTTAGCCTTTTTTAGACTATATTTGGTTAATCTGCCAAGCCCCTCCGTGCCATCTCAACGCCTTCGAATTTGCTCTGTGTTTCTTACCGCCCCCCTGAAAGTCTCAAACACCCACAAGGGGGCGTTATTGCCCACGTTGAGAACCTATGATCTAAACCTTTTTTCAAAAATGAAAAGTTTCTGGTGTGGCTGTCTTTAAGGTCATATATTTTGTGGGATATGAATGCGAATTCTAAAAGTATATTTTTGGATACCGTCTTTTCGGGTATGTCATACCATGCGCATGAATCGCCGTCACTGCTCTAAAATGCATAAGCACGCTTTAAAATCTTTCTTACGTAATAACGTTTTATTGTAGTTATGATGAAGAAATGTGATATTTAGGTAATTTAATAGATACAGTATTTAATAGATGTAGTACAACAGTTATTTCGGATGAAGAGAGACCCTTTGCGGGGATGAGGACGAGGAATCGAATGATGACGAGTTTATAATAGCAAGTATGATTCCTCTAATGAAATCTATCCAGATAGTTCAACTGAGGGAGTAATTATCGTCCTTCATAAAATGACCGTATCATATTCAATGGCTAGAAAATCTAATCGTTAGCCTATGACAATATTTTTTGTGTTCTTAAATGTTGCGACAATGAATGCTCAAATTATTTTGTTAAGTAGTCAGGAACCACCTGCTAAACATCGAACCAGACGCTGATTTCTGAAGTGTTTAGGATTTCAATGAACAGAAGAATGTAAAAATCAGCAAGCAATGCTTCAACGAAATTTGAAAAAAAAAATTAATTTCCAGTGGAAACATTACTTTTACTCGTGACGAAAACTAAAGGAGTGTATAAACAATTTACTGCATGCCCTTGTAGCGGTATCCTCTACATAAGCCAACAACCTCCGCACCATGGTGATCATTTTGGAGTAGTTGTTAAGTTACTCGGTTTTAGACCCAAAGGTTCCGGGGGGGGGGAATCTGTCCTACCCGATAAGCGCGCCACTTCATTGGTGACCCTGGCTGAACTCAGAAAAAGGCAACCTTCTGAGTTGTCGTGGCGCCATCTATCCACCGCAAATGCAACAAAAAAACCGTCGCATAGTGACGCAACCCTCAAGCCGTCACATAATGACTCAAAGCCTCAAGCCGTTACATGGTGACGCAATCCTCAAGCCGTCACGTATGAATGACGCAACCAGCAAAGCCGTCACAACTACTGACGCAGCAGCAAGACACGCTTGATTTAACAAATGCATCCTTCGTTCGCCTATCCACCGACTCACTGGTGAAGGAGTGTGTAGCGGTATCATCTACATAAGCCAGTAAAAACCTCTGCACCATGGTGATCATTATGGTGTAGTGGTTAAGTTACTCGGTTTCGGACTCAAAGTTCCCGAGTTCTATCCCAGCGGATAAATGCGCCACTTCACCCTAATAAAAAGAACAGGAAAACTAAATTTACGTCTGAAAAGTGTAATAAACAAATTGTATTTCCTACTTTTCTTCTCTTTGTATACAAATTTTGCAGTAAAAATAGAATGTAAACACCCTTGTGGTTATGAGATACCCTACATTTCAAGTCAAGGACGTTTTCTTCGCGCGCGAATTGCCAAGTTAATTCTGTAATTTTTCTACTGTACATTGAATTAAACACACATGAAGTTTCATGGTCAAATTTTTGGAACAAAAAGGGTCTATTGGCCCAGTAAGTTTTGGAAACAATGCTTTAAACAAACATTGATACAACATTTTGAAAAATGCAATAATTGAAAGAATTTTTTATTAAGAAATAACTACAGAGAATAAAATTCTTATTTATACATAACGTCAAATGCTTATAATAAACAGTTAAATGCAAGTTATTCAGTAGAAAGCACTGTAAAGAAATAAATATACATTACCACAACAATGGAGTATCATTTAAACCGCAGCAATACATCAACTGGATTAAAACAAAACCTAACTACTGCATTTTCACAGAAATTCACAGAACAATCTAAAATAATTTACTTACTTAGCAATGCTTCTCTGAGTATTCTCATTAACACCATTTGGAAAATGAAGATTTAAACAAGTAGATTCTCATATATCCACCACATCCCCGGCGAGTACCAAGAGCTTAAATCGTTAAAATCTACTTTTATTTGTTCAAATCTGTTCGGTATGCACAACGTCGAACAAACTAAGTTGAAACTTAATTTCCCTAACTATTTTCGCTAATGTGTTTATTAGGGAGAATAGTTTATCATCTATCTTGAAAAGTAATTCTTCTAATTTAAGTTTTCGTTTAAGCTTAGGGGGGGGGGAGCAAAAGCTATTAAAGTGATTATTAAGAATGTAGTAGTTTTAATTGTTGTTTTGTTTAATTCAAAATAAATATTTTGTACGGATCCATCGTCTAATTTGCTAAAATCAGAATGGTGCGAAATAGCTACTTCATTCATTTTTAGGGCATAAAGTGTTTTACGAAACTTTATTTTTCTTATGATTTTTTAATATATTATTCTTATTATATGAATAAAAGAGAACTAATTCTTATAGTAAAAAGAAAAGTTATTAGTTCTTATTGTAAAAAGAAAAGTATCTATTTTTTTTATAAGAATTTTTACTGTAAGAATGAAAACATTTGTTTTTCTTTAAGATTCTTATCATAAGAATAACAATTTTTTTCTTATTCTAAATATTTTTATCGAAAGAAAATTTATTTGTTTTTATTGTTATTCTTATTCTAAAAATTCTTATTATAAGAATACAATGTTTTCTTATTCTAAGAATTCTTATTGTAAGACTAACACATTTTTCTTGTTCTAAGAATTCTTGTTGCAAGAATAACATCTTTTTTTATTTTAAGAATTGTTATTGTAAGAATAACAATTTTTCTTATTCTAAGAATTGTTATTGAAAGAAAAGTATTTGTTCTTTTGGCAAAATGAATGTATTTGTTCTTATTTTATTGAATTCTTATTGTGTAAGAATATAACCATTTGTTCTTATTCTAAGAATTGTTATTGTAAGATAACAAATTTTTCTTATCTAAGAATTGCTATTGAAATAAAAGTATTTGTTCTCATTTTGTAAAAATAAATGCATTTATTCTTATTCTAAG